>OZ038439.1:9628903-9773924 GCA_964036275.1 Litoditis marina
AAACCATTCAAATAGCTTAGCTAGAAAACACCCATAGAATATAACTGCACTAACCGTTGACCAATCTTGCATCTTATTTGGGGACATTTATTGGTGGGAACACAACGAGCATCCTAGAACGGTTTTTAAGCAGGTCACAATGAGGAAATCTGAGTTTCAGTTTGATCAGCGCACACGACTAAGATAGCACTTCATAACTGCGAAAGAGAGACAGAGCACACTTGAAACATAGAAAATCAAAACAACACGTACACTTTCATCCTGTTTCATTGAAGGAGGCCGGAACACAACTTGATCAGAGGTTTTGTTTCGAGCTGCTTGAGATCAGAGAGCACAAATAACTTGTATATTAGTTTGATTAGTCCACGTGACATTCACATGACAATGCCGCGCGACACGCGACGCGTCCAATTAAAAGTAGGATACAGCAGCTTTACGAGAAACCATGTTGCTCTCCGGTCTCCTTTAATCCCCCCTATAATACAAAGTATACACATGGATTCACCACTTACTTTTTGACTCAAATATTCCAGACTATGAGCAACCTGTGTCTTCAAGGTGTCAAGACAGTGCAGAATACGTGATTTGATGTGTTTCTCACCTAGGCTCCGAATTTTAATGTGTGCTAAACCAGTTGTGTTTGGTTTACAATTTTCGAATCTACAAAATGTAGAAAGTACCTACCCGATTTGGCGCCGCTCGGAAACATTTGAAGTTGGGGCCACAGTTCAGTTGGGAACACGTCCTCGGGGGTCGGTCCACGACGTTTTCTGTGATTTTTATAATTATCGATTGAGAAACAGGAAGTAAATGAACACAATAAAAAATAGCAAAGTTGATTATGATTGTATTCAGTATATCTTATCTGCTATATTTGCGGTTTGGCCTCCATGTTCTTAGTCGTAGTTTGCGAGATTCTGAGTGCAGATCAAACCGTAACTCAGATCTGGTCACTGTTGACATATGATGTATTTATAATTTAACTTTTAATTAGATCGGAGGTTTTTTTACGGCGCTTGCGTTATAGACGAATCTCTACAGATTCTAAATAGGAAGTATATATGCTGTAGATTGGTCGGTTCACCCAGCAGTAAACTCGGAAGACAATTAAAATAAAACCATCGAACTACGGACACTGTTGTACAGTGAAACATAAGTATACTGTTAGTCAATTGCATAGTCACGTGAAACTTGTTAAACACAGCAGAATTCAGAAATGTGCAAGCCGCGCGCCCCGCTAGCTGGGGGTGCCCCCCAGACCCCCGCACGATTATTAGAATGGTAACTTCACGTGACTATTCTATTTACTTCAAGTATCTGCCTCTCCCAAACTACAACTCTAAAACTTTATTCGAAATCTCACCTTCTTCCAAATTGTCGTCCGCAAAAACTATACAGAGTGCACAATATAAGAAAAGCAGAGAAAACATCTGCAACAAATGTTTTTTCACTAGAAAGGAAAAGGAAATGCAGTAATTATTTGAAAAATATGGTTTTTTTTGCACAAGTTGGTTTCGAAGTAGGTCATCTTAACGAAACATTTATCATGGAAATATGTGCTCAGTGAAAGGTGCCGCTCAAAATCGTTTCGACCCTGATTCAAGACGATTTTGGTGTTGTTCTCAGAGGGTTGGGTCATCATCAGTTGAACCCCTCTGAGAACTTGAAAAACAGGACGAGAAGACTTACCACCGTCTTCTGACGAAGAATGAGTAAAAATGGCATTGCTTTCACTTCTTTATCGTTTTCGGTTTTCTTTCGGTGCGTAGCTGAATAGCATAACCTTGATAATATCCAAAGCACCGAACACATGATATCAGGAAAGTATTAGTACCCAAAATAACAGTAAACATTATTAAACCGGCCAGGTTCCATTTCCTGTCATGAGATTAGTTGAACAGTGAACATTTTATAACATTTTCGGAGAAAATGCTCCAAAACATTTATGAAACAAAGTACATTTTCGTAGGATTTTATACATATTATGTATGAATTCCATGATGTCAGATGCCAAATAAACCATAATATTTTTTACCCTTCTAGAAAAACAATGTTGAAAACAATCTGATATTTTCGTTTTGGCACGAATTGTACGATGATCGTGAATGAATAAGTATGTAAATTTTGAATACATGTAACACATACATAGTATATGAAACCGTATTACTCAATTGATATACCTTGGTTAATCAGTTTACAACACCGTACAGTGTATCGGAAGTAATTCAAATCGCAGTTATCTAATAACACACTTCTTGAAAAAATTCTTTCGCCGTCTTGTGACAGTGATCACAGAGAAATAAATAACGTAGCAAAATATGCCTGGCAGTTGTTTGATCTCGCGTTACATAAGTTCGGAAAAAAAAAAGTTTCGAAATTCTTCAAAGTCTTTATGTCTGTGGTTTGTAGTTTTTCCAATCGGAAAAAGAAAAACTCAAGTTTCATGATTCTCAACTCAACGTGTACGCAAAGGCTACCAGGAAAATTAATTCATAGTTAGTTTAAAATATTATGTTTATGTGTCTCATTGAAAAACTTCTCAATAAATGTTCTTGAACGGAAAAACACTCATAAAGTGTTCAATGTTCAATTCCTCAGTCATAACAGATAGTTTTGGAACTAAAAACAATCGGTTTATATCGGCTTAATAATGTTTACTGTTACATTGGATAATAAAGTTCACTGTTATCATGTGTTCGGTGTTAAGTTATATATCGAGGTCATGTTAGGAAAAGACGTCAGAAAAATTGGTCACTAGTGTTGAAAAAAATGGAATTGACTCTATTAAAAATGAACGATACAATCGTTTCTGTAGTATTGTAGTTTGTACACTCCATCATTTTTTGGCTATCATCAAGCATGCTGATGCGATATATTTATTTATTTTATATTGAAAAACCATGTTTTCAGATGTTATCTGTGCTATTCCTATTTTGTGTTTCGTGTATCTGGGCGGACGACACCAACAAAGGTGAGATTTTGAAAATTTGACTTGAGACATTTGGAATTTTTTTCAACTTCTGTATGTAATATAATAATGATAATTTTTCACGGCAAACTACTTCAGCCGCGTGTTACTTTATTCACATAAATACAACCAAGACAGTGATCACATTGTAGTATCCGTAGAGGGCGTAATGCGACACTATTTACTATGGTTATCTTCATTTCATGAGAGTAGAATACTTTTATGAGCATACTTTCACACATGACACTTATATTATATGTGATTAGAGAGCTCTAGAAAACGGTATAGTTAGCAAATTCGTGAACTTTATATTTCCCAATCTCAAAATTTGAAGATGTCGTGATCCAAGCTGCGCCGAGGCGATGTTTCCAACTGAAGTGTGGTCCGAACTGGAAATGTTTCCAGCCGGATCCTAATCGGGTAGGTATACTCTGTTTCACCAATCGATGTCCTTCTACTATTATCCGTCAAGTACTCAGGAGGCTGTTTCTAATGATTAAGTCATTATTCTGGTTTCAAAGTTTTAGAGTTTGCAGAAGTAAAGGTGCTGAAGACACTACCAAAACTTGGAGAATATCTAAAAACAACAAGAAACTAAACTTTGCCATGGAAGTTTGAGCACATTACTGTAGAGAGTTATGAGTGGGTGGAACAAACTATATATTTTTCGCCATTCCCACTGAGACCTCGGCAACGTGCCAACTATTCATTCGAAGTTTCATTGGCACGCGGTCAAAAGTCTCAGTGGGAATGAAACGAACCATGTATTTTCCCCATAAAGACATCAAAAGGCTGAATCGAATGAGTAGTTTGGGGCGAGCGGTCATTGTTATCTGCCAGCAGATAAGAGAGTGTGTAGATCGAAGACACGCAGATTATCTGGCCGCTCGCCAACGGGTTGACAATTTCTCTCTATTATACAATTTGAAGTTCTTAACACATAATAAACTATCATTTCGAGTTTCTCGGTACCATTTGGGTGCTATTTTCTCATTCCACAAATTCCTTCCATATATTCACACTTCTCTCGCAGCAACTGAATATAGTGCTCTATTATACTCTCTTCATTCAATTGTGGTTAGCTTCTTTCAAAGCAGGCTGATACCGCAACTGTTGCTATATCCCGCTGTGTTTGTAGTTTGATTTCGTCGCTTTTCTGTCAAAATTTAAGAATTACGATGTGTTACGAGATCAAACTACAACGGCGATTTGGTCATTTTTTCGAAACGTGCTCCAACTTTATTTCCATTCAGTCTCGTGTGATTCCAGAATGCTCGCTGTGTTCCGACCAGGAAATGTTTCAAAAACAAAATCAAATGTCCAATCGGTCAGCGGTCAGTTGCTTCGCGTTCCCACACATTTCGTTCATCTCCTTTCGTTCATTTCGTTCACTTTCATGAATACACATCATAGGGTTTGACTTTCTTTCGGCGAAAAAAAATGGGATCAAACTACAAACACATCAGCCTAGAGTATAGTTTGTTCCACTCACTTATAGCCCTCTACCGTAATACGCTCAGACTTCAAGATCAAAGTTTGATATGTTGGCGTTTTTGGATTTTCTTCAAATTTCGATAATTTCATCTCTACCCTTACTAGTACAAACTCTAGAAGTTTGAAACCAAATTATTGAATAATTCTTGAAAAAAAGCCTCTCGAAGATTTGAAGGATTACTGTAGAAGGACATTGATTGGTGAAACAGACTATAACATACCAATATGCTTTTTTACCAATTTTCAAAATATAGATAACATTTGTTGTCCCAATGCAAGTCTCAGTGTGTCAATTTCTTTTCATTTCACTTATACAACGAATAGGCTGTTTATTTTCAAATTTCAACCCGAAATTAAAATATTTTCAGTTGCATAAATGGAGGTCCTGGACAGGATGCCAAATGTCGGCGGGAAACGTGTCTAACACTCAAGTGTTATAGAAGGAATCAGCTGTGAGGGTTCTAGTACAATACCTATCCCTTTCATTTTATTCTAGCAACTACACGTTTTCCTCGCTGTGTTCGAGTTTGATTCCGTTGTTTTAGGTCGAAATTCCTACATTTTGGCGACAATAACACCGACCAAAATGAGAGTGAAAATCTCACAGCCAGACAACGCCAACATTTTTCACAACTCACGGACAAATGAAACTAAAACTAAAGCACAAATAATTTTTTCTTAAAGTAGTATCATATCATCTTCCTTCCTTCAGCTGCTGGAGTAAAACGTACCTCAACCGTATATTTTTCCTTTCTACCCCCCCCCCCCCCCCATCTCAAAAATGAAGGGGGGGGGGGGGGGGGGGGGTGAAAGTAAGGTGTACCCAATGTTGTTCATTTAGTGGCCGCGGCTACTGTTCAGATACATAGTAAGCACAGTCTAGCTATTTTGTGTTCAGCTATACTAATAATACTGTTGCTGGAAACAATTTCAGTCGTGTTCTATTGTGATTTAACCGTATTTCCTCCATAATAAATAACAAATAAATAATTTAGTTGCCGCGGCTCTATTACTGGCGCCACCTGCCGCGCCCCGCGTACTTGCGCCGGACTGAATTGTACTGCGACAGGACGACACTGTGTACCAGGCAGAGTGGGCAAGGACGCCAAGTGTGTAGATAAATAATAATAACAATAATATTAATAATAAAAATAGTTCATTATCCATATTAAGTTACATAAACAATACATAGTGAAACAAGACAGTTAGAGAGAGAGATATCAAATCACATGTTCTTACACTTTGAACGCCGACGTTAAATGTTGATTGTTGACATTCACAATACTATTTGAGTCTCAGGCCGCTTTCATACTTTTTACGTCGGCGTTCAACGCCGGCGTTAATGTGGAGAGAACATGCGCATCGATTTTATTGGCGTTAACACCGGCGCCAATCAATACGTATGTTTTCCTCACTATTAACGCCGGCGTTGAACGCCGACGTAAAAAGTATGAATGCGGCCTCAGAGTCTTTGCTATGTCTGAAGTAGCCAGTGCAGGCAATCATTGTACGTACCAAACGGCAAACCATAATGAAAATAATCGATACAACAAACTACAGTCTGCGAGGGATGGGCCACAATATGGAACACGTGTGGTGGCTGTGACAGCACGTGTGAAGATCCGTACCTCGCTTGTCCCGGAAACTGCTCCCCCTTCAACGCCAAGTGCAGGTATCGTATAAACTAGAAGTAAATTGAATAGTCACCTGAAGTTAGCATGAGATATCGTGCACTTCGTCATTGCCAGTTTCTGAGTTATGCTGTGTTTAACATGTTTGACGTGACGGTGTGATTGACTGTGTAGTGTTTCTAATTCCTATTGAAAGTCCCATAGTAGCAATACAAAGCAGGTAATTCCAATCTCTTGAACGTTATCGAAATGGTTCACAGTCTAGACATTTGGTTCTCGTTCCCTATTAAAAAATTCTCAACAATTATTTTGAGAAAGTTCAATTTGGCATTGTAAGACATTCATCTGAAAGTCTTAGTATAGGCCCGGTCATTCCTACTGAGACTTGGCAGCGAGCCAATGAATATTCCAGGCTATTTCTCACCACTTCCCAGTTTTCAAAAAGAACTGCAAACTTAGTTAATAGTTGTTCAGCTTCATGATAACGCGTGAATGAAACATATCTTCAGGACACTTAGGTTTGCTCTAAGAAGTAGTCATCCGAAAATCTTGGCACGATGCCAACGGGTCTCAGTGGGAATGAAACGAACTATAGCTTTGTAGTTTGTGGACCGTGACATGTTTGTAGTTTCATTTCCAACCCCAATAGATTCACTATTGAAAAACCAGGGCATCAAACTACAAACATCAGACAATACATGTGGACCGTGCTGAACTACCATTCCTTGAGCAAATCCTATACCTAACGTATTTATTCGTGATCCATTTCACTATTGAATAGTTAAAAACTATTTTGTGAAAGCAATGTTTACTATAACTTTTAGATGTACACATCATAACGTGCGTTTCCCGAGCGGATATTGTGACAGTCCTTCGTATTGCCCAGGTTTGTGTATTTATGTAAAACGGTATTAGGTTGGATAAAACATTTTCCCGTGGTGAATGAATGTACGAATAAAAAAGTACAAGCCGAACATTCCGGTAGAAGAAGTGGTATACTCCGTTTAACCGATCGATGTCCTTTTACAATAATCAGTCAACTATTCAGGAGGCTTTTCCAATAAATAATTCGTTATTCTGGTTTCAAATTTCAGAGTTTGTAGCAGTAAATGTGCTGAAGACACCAGCGAAATTAAGTGTAGATCCAAAAACGCCAACATACGAAACTTTGACGTGGAAGTTGAAGCATATAAGCCGCATCCAACTAAAAAGTTTGCAAACTTTGCTTGTTTTTTAAATACTGGTCAATGTTCAAACTAGAAATTATTTGTAGAAACTCGTTCAATAATGACCATATTCCTACTATCTGGTCAACTCAATAATTGACAATGGTCCTTGACGAGAAGAACTTATTTGACAATTGTCAAGTCAATTGGAACCTTCTTTAAATTTAGTGAAGAAATGACCGCGGTCATTTGTGGACTGAGTCCTCATTGACAACGGTCAACTCAGCTCGCGGAATTGAACCAGCGACCCGCTGGGTAAAAGGCGCGCCCGCTAGCCGCTGAGCTATGGGGTCATGTACCAGAGCTGCACTCTTTTTGGATACTTGCCGCGGCCCGCATTTAGCATTCATCTTCCATGAGAATGTACAGGGAATAACTAAATAAAAAAGTTTTTATTGTTTTGCATTGTTTAATAAATTCGCCGTTATTTGTCACCAACCTCGAGGTTATGCGCACCGATTTCTGCATAATCAAATTCCTACTGCACAGATAATTCCGGTACCTAGCCTAGTGAATGAAAACTATGAATATAAACAAACAAATCATAAACTCGCAACAAAAGAAGTTGAGAGAAAAGTCAAACAGTTTATCAAGTAAGTAAACAAAGTCAACACCTCAGATACCAATCAAGAAAGAGTAATAGTGCTTTAGTGAATGTGGAGTTTACTGTAAAAGATCTATTGCGCGGAATAGTCTATATTATTCTATTTCGCATCATTTCTTATTAACGTTCGCCATTATTCTTTACTTAATCTCGAGCTCGTATTGTGCGCGATGGTGTATAAACTAGTGAAGCGCCCTCAACTATCGGCCCCATAGCTCAGTGGTTAGCCGCTTGCTTTTGGCCCAACTGAGGCGGGTTCGAGTCCGGCATGAGGCGAGTTTCTCAATTTTCTGGACTGACAGTGGTCAAATCGTGTGATGACCATGGTCGACATCAACATAAGAAGGAGTCATAAGAAAAAAAATGACCATGGTTGCAACCTCTTTGACCGTGGTCATTTCTAGAGCAGTTTCTGACCATTGTCATTAGTGATCCGGATAAAATGAGAGAGAGAACGCATCCAAATTGACCAGATTATCGAAAACTGGTCAACAAGATTCGAATTGACCTGTATTTGGGTGATATTGCAAAATTTTGAAACTTTTTAATTGGACGGGGCTTATATCACTGTCGAGGGTAATAAGTGGGTGGAACAAACTATAATTCATGTGGATTAGGTTTCCGTCTGCTTCAAACTGGAATTCTGAGAGTTGCTGCTTTAGATGTTGGCGTTCAAAATATAGATTTTTATAAAGAATATTTATGGATTCATTGAATTTGAAAAAAAATATGAAAAAGAAACCGAAAACATCTATGAACAACAATATAATAATATGTTCCCGACAAATCATTCAACCGAGTGTTATTTCTTGCAGAAAATTATATAATGACACAATTAAGATTATCAACCATAGGAGAATGTCTCTTGAGTATATAGTACAATATAATACAGTAACTCAATACAGAATCAGAACCAGTACAATACGCCGTAACATGTTATCCTCTCAAGTCGTCCTTCAATATTTCAATATTTATTCAACATATTCGTGTACTCACACATATACATAAACTAATGTATCACATGGTGTTCTCTTAACTTGTTTTGCTTTTTGAACAAGGAAGGGCCACGTTTCAGAGTACGTATGCTAGACGATCCCGGTACCTTCATCCCATCCTGCGTCTTCTCAAAAATACGCTATTTCTCTGCTCTCACACCTCGCCGGGATGTAAGAGACAAGAAATAGTGAGGCGGAGCGAGAGACGCAGGGGGTGATGAAGGAGCCAGGATCTTCTAGCATACGTACTCAGAGCGCAAAAAAACAATGTTAGAATAAACGTGAAGTCGAGGTTATGGCTTATAGTATGATATTCATAAAAAAACAATATTTTCAGATTTCATTCCCATAACCGACATGAACGAAAAGTGTGGGACCCTGAACTGTACAGCCACGAATCGCGAATGTTATGTGACGGGCGGACAAATGCAGTGCATAGAGGATACAAGTAAGAGTTTAAGAGTACGGAATGACAAAGTTGTAGTTTGGTCTAAGATTCCCCGTAAACTCACTTTGAACTATAAAGGATACAGGTGTACTGGCCTGGCCGATCTGTCACAACCAGTATGGTTGTGGCAGGGCGGGCCAGGGCAGTCTCTCTCCACCGGCGGCAACTGGAGGCTGGCCTCTTTTTCTCTCTCTCTCCCATACTCTCATACATATTATGTTCTGTTCATTATATACGACACAAGCAACATAACAACATACGAAATAGGGATATAAGAACGTATGAGAACGCAGGTAAGGTTTCGCAAAAAGGGGATGACTAGTCAAAGTTGTAGTTTGGTCTAAGATTCACCTTGAACCAATTTTATGTATGGGAGGCGCCGACACTAACCAACTATACCCACTTGGCTCATATTAGTGGTGTGAGCAGATCAAATATAGTCGCCATTTTCCCCATAAAGACAGCAGAGGGTTCAATTGATTGAGCGATGCGAGACGAGCGGTCGTTGATCATCTGCCAGCAGTTGAGAGAGTGTGTAGATCAATTATACGCAGACTGGCTAGCTCCTCGCCAAACCCCGCCCCTTACTAAATCGATGGTACGGTGTCCACAACGGTTTGACAAATTCTATATGTGTGTTCGTACACAGGACCAAATGAGATATACAGTATATAGTGGGTGCCAAATTATCAAATTTCTGCCTCTCGCCGGAATCAAACCTGTGAGCAAACGATTCGTAGCAGGGGGTACCACTGCGCTATTATAGTACATAAGCAGCAAGCCTTGAAATCGAAGACACGTGTGAATACACAGCGAAAAGTGAGACATACAGTATACCGCCGCCTTCTTTGAGAAACGACCATACAACACACTTTCAGACAAAATCTGCAATTGTCCGAGAGGCGCCAAATGTGTCCTGAAAAATCTACCCTGTCCTGCGCCGAATTGTCCTTTGTATGTGACCTGTGTGTTTGCCGGTTAGTTTCTATAATATTAATAATGATAATATTACTAATAATATGAATATTAAAAATAATAAAAAGTTCATTTGCATAGAATAGTAACAACGGGCATCAAGTTCGAAATTACAAATTGAACATTCTGATCCTAAAAATAGAGATAGAAAGGGTGAATGTGAATAAATATGAATGGAAAAGCAAACAGTGAGGTGAAATAAAATAAAATGGATAAAACTTAAAAAGCACCTGCATGGAATCATTTTACCTAGGCAGTTGGGGCTTTAAACGTGTATATGCCGATACATCATTGTATTCGATCAATTTCCTGATGTGCCGTGTCCATATTTTGCATAATAGTTTACATCAAGTGAATTAAATATAATATACTAAAAGTCTGTTGAATAGTCACGCATTATAACAACTAGGCTTCCAGTAACGTTGTTGACGAATGGTAAATGTGTGTTATTACACAGCACAGTGTGAAATATACAGTATACTCTCGCATTTCTTTAAACGACAACTATTATAAATTATTATTATTATTAGGTATGCTTCCGAGATGCGCGGAGGTTAGATGTCGCGAGGGAAGATCTTGTCAAATGATCGCTGGTACACCGAAATGTGTACCAAATGTACAGAACCGACCACAAGGTGAGTATAGTCTTTTTCATTGCTACTGATATTCCTACAGTACACATTCGATCTTTTCAATGACTGTTCCGCAGCGCAAATGTTAGCTATACTGTACACTCACGTAAAACATGATGAACACAGCCTAACTCAGAAACGTGCCATGACAAAGTACACGATTCCTCGTTAAAATATTAACTTTACGTGAGTATTATACATACTTTTGTATAGTTTTTCATTACTACCAGTGAGACTCCTAAAGTACACATTTCAACTTTCCAATGACTGTTCCTTAACGCAGATTTTAACTATGTCGGAATCAGGAAACTATAAGCTAATGCCTTTCAATACCGTCCAAAAGTCTTTATGACAACAAATATGTTCTTTTCAATCAAATATAACGCCAATATGTCGGAATCACTTTTAAATGCTTTTAGTAGTTGAAGAAATCAAATGCTAAAAATGTAGCACCCATAACGTTCACGTAAAGGACACTACCGGTATACTAGAAGTGCATTAAAAAGTCACGTAAAGTAAGCATTCTAATGAGAAATAGTGCACTTGTCATTGCACTTGTCATTGCATGTTTCTGAGTTCTGCTGTGTTTAACATGTTTCACGTGACTGTGCAATTGACCGACAGTATAACTTCAGTGTTGTTACTGTAGAACGTTTGAATGGAGAATGATTGTCTATTTTCTGTCAGTTCCATTGAGACTTCAACAGTAAGATCGCAAATTTTCCAGTGCGTTTCAATTACGTACATTTTCTCGGAATCTTCAATTGAAATCGCATTCGGTTCTAGAGGTTTAGTTTGCTTTCTAAAATAGTCAATGGAAGTTTCGCGTGTACTGTAATTTCTCAGTAAGGACGACGTCAACTATATATAGAATGTCATCATGTCCAAATTGTAATTTGATAGCAGTACTTCATAGAATACAGTAGAACATTCACCGAATTGTCGCTGGTGAAACTGCCAATTTCAACTAAAATACAAGAAGATCAAACTACTTTACTACTAGTCAATTGCCCAGTCACGTGAAACATGTTAAATACAGCAGAAATCAGAAACGTGCAATGATCAAGTTAACGATGTCTCAAATGTCAACTCTACGGGACTATTCAATTCACCTTTAGTATTCTGCGGTGTTTAGAGGATTAAGCAACACACACTTTTGTATTTTTATAAAAAACCTATGCTCTACTGAAAAAAAATTGTATTCAATAAGTTTTTTTTTCAGTTTCTTTCGATGATCCTGGAAATGTTGGCAATACATCTGACGCTTTTTGGTAACTTCTGCACAGAAACAGAAGACCAATCGAGGATATTTGATCTTTAGAAACCATTCTATTGAACATTGCACTAAATTTAATAAATATTTATATTTTATTTTGTGAATGCGCTTCAGATAAGACTGTGTGTCGTGTATACAATGAAATCAAATTAGAACAAAACCGTAAATTTCTACACAACCAACTGTTTTTTCTTTACACATGTAACCAAATAAAACACAAATTTTCTGAATATTTTATTTCAAACCCGCAATACAACGATGTAAATAACAGATAGACAGGTACCCTCTGTACTACTGCACCTTCTTCCTATTTCGTGTCTTCCCACCTGCAAAAGTATTTTTCTCTCACTATCAAATCAGTATTTAAATATTTATTTAAGCTCTCATTGAATTGAAAAAAAAACCTATAAATTTTACCCTCACAAGCTATTTGCAATTGCACATTTTCATATGCCGTTTGGAATAGCAATTTATCTGTTTTGTTAAATTTTGGAGCAAACTCTTTTCTTAAATAGTTTTATGAACTTTTTTGATTATTAATAACTCACCTATGGATACGCATTTATAGTAGGTCACAATAGAGGCAGTGAGAACTAAGGTGAAACCGAACATGTAGAAGGTAAATATCTCTCCCGGTTGGAAACCCTGAATGGTGAAAGCTTGTTTTTCAGAAGTTTTTTCACTATTCTAGTACTTCGTAGATTTAATATGAGAATCTATTTGTGAAGCGTTCAAACTTGGCTTTTGAAATGTTTAGCGTAACAGGTAACTGAAGTTGTAACCCATATGACAATAAACAGTTCAATCCAAGCTTTTTTTTAAATGTCAAAAATGTTGGGAAATGTTGTTTCCTAATTCAAACCCTACATTTGTTCAAAAAATACCAACCTGAATGGGTGCGTGTCCCGAGGCAGCTACCATTTCAAGTGAAAAATTAGGGATATCGTGTTTATAAAGTGTTTATTTGTGGAAAAATTCTGAAAGGTCCAGCTTTGCACATGAAACAGAAAGAGAACAGTGGCAATGTTCATCTCAGTATTGCAGGTTTTTCCTGGTGTGTTACACTCATTTTGAGAGTTTTATTGTAATTTCTGCAATATTGACACAAAATATAACTTTTGAACATCTCATTTTTAAGAAAGTGGAAGAAGAGATAGATTGTTTGGAGGCAAAATATGAATATTGGCGAGCTTCTGCCGGATATTCCAGTGTAGCTTTACATCAGCGCGAATCGATTTTCCCTCGGTCTGGTACTCTCCTCAATTAGCACACTCTCTCAGCTGCCATCAGCTGGAGCCCATTTAGTTATGAAGTCAGGCTCATTTGGGGTCACTTAGGCAATCAATGAATTTAATTATTAACAAAATAAACTCAAATTGAATAATAAGGTGGATTTTCAGAATCTAGAGCTTTACAGGCTTTAAACCTATTAAAATACGTAGAAAAATTTATTTATCGTAGAGAGGAAAATTTATTTCTCTTTTAATGTATTTGTAGTTTGCTCCAGCTAAGTTTACAAGGGTTGAATCAGTTGTAGGTCGAGTATGTAGGTATAAATATGAAAACGTGTAATAATCTTTAACGTCGAAAACCGAAAAAGTAGTTTTAAAATGTTTAATCATAATGTGTACGATCGTTTTTGATAATGTTGCCCTCGACACATTTAATGGACGAGAAAAAAGCTCTAAAAATAAATATTTCCGAGCTGTTCTGTAACCTCGCGTAACCTCGCTGTTTTTTTTTTCAGATTAGTTTTGGCGTGGTATAGGCAGAATCTTCAGAATATGTCTCGTATCAAAACTATTTTTTCCACTGAAGAAGGTCGAACTCGAACATTTCAAAAACTCCAAAAAGTAGTTTTTACCCAGAGCCCAAAAACTAACTTTCAACTCGATCAACAACTCTACTGTCTTGGTTTCAAGATCAAACTACAATTCGAAATCGGCTTGATCTACATTTGTTGATCTAGTATATGGCATTTCGTCACATGTCACGAACTGGATCATGCAGAAAAATCTTCTACGTGATTGGATTACGGGAACATGTCTTGCAAACGAAATAAGCAAAAGAAAAGGGAAAGGGAAAGGATAGAGAGTGTAGTTTGTAGTTTGCTGCGTATGCAGGTTCGCTTTCCGTTCGACATGAAGTGGAGCGGGGGCAGAACAATTTGAAGTTCGATCCTGGCGCGATTCAAGCGCATTAATAAGACTTTTTGTTCAACCATCATCCATCAGCTACAACTCGAATTCAAACACTGAGTCTTCAAAGAGAGAGCGGAAGGATAATTTACGTAGATTTGAGATATTCGGCTGACACTAGTCCAATTCTATTCACTGTACCTCGAGAACAAAAACTGAAACGACCGTGTTACGTTTCTAGATTTTCATCAAGTTTAGAATATAGATGTATGGTTCTCCACCTCTCCAATTGGAGTTTTACCATATTAGAAATAATATTTTCAGTCAAAATAATTATGAGAGATTTCTCTGGGCGGTCCAAGCAGCTTACGTTAGCGTATAACAGTACGTTTCCTTGCCCTTACGCCAAACAATATGTAAAAATTATTGAATTTGAAGAGTTCAAGTTTTGCATCATTCGCCGTTGAATCTCATGCCATGCGAAAAAGTGAGGCAAATCCAATGACGCAGGGAGGGATGAAGGTGCCGGGATGTTCTAGCATTCTAGGTAGGCTCATCGGTCTCTTGACATCAACCAATCAGCAACTCTATTTTCTACCCAAAAGTACAAGAAATTAGTTTTTGGACACTCATTTCTGATTGCAACGGAAATAGAGATAAGCTGCCGGCGGTGCCCAGTAATCCCTTGATGGTATTAGTGTTTTCTTCGGAATTCTGCGTCTAATTGCGAAATCTTACCAAGTTCCGACAAAACATGGAAAGTTCATTTGGAACAAAACATAATAGTGCTATCAGTGAAAACCGGACAGCGAACGTAAAACGTAAAAACACACTGTTCTTCTACAAGACGAGTTCAATTCCTTCAATGGGAATTTGTGAACATTTGAAGAACTTGTGTGGGGTGCACATGCTAAATTCACTCTTCATTTTGCCAAACTTCAACCTGGTCGCCAGAAAAGGTACGGAAGACCACGGAAGAGCACATATCTATGTTTTCCCAGCATTTCTAAGAAATAACTGGCTAGAAAAGAATGGCCAAACATTGTAAGCCCACATAGTTTTTGAGCGAAGTTCGACTGAGGTTTTATAATAGTAATAATAATACTAATAGGTATATTGCCCATAAAACACAAATGTTATCTGATAAACATCGACGGGAATAACCCTAGAACCCCGAAGGGATGGGGTTATATCCTCTCGTTTTCTGAGATGGGGAGCTGGTCCGGAGGTCGGGTGGTTCTCTCGTTCTTTACTGCTATGACAGATCTCATGGGACTTAGCCGTGGAAAACCTGGTACCAGGCCTTGCGGTGACAAACTCCGGACTAGGTACCCCTCTAAGTCCCATATTTCAAAAACGAGACTTATTCATCTTTCAACAAAAAATAAAGAAATATATGCATTTAGATCAACTTTTCTCACCAATTTTCATTTTTTAACTCAAAATTCAGTTTCATCAACTTGAAACCCCAGTTTTGTCGTAATAAAGACTCAAAAACTGGCGCGTGGCATTGATTCTTTGAGCCGAGCCTAAGCAAATAAGCCACGCCCCCCTATGTACCCCTCTAACTACCCCGGGTTCTGTCTGAGTGTAACGAATTGGAATTGGGCACGTTAGGATATAAAACCAAAGCATCAATAAAGGTTCTAGAGATTAGTCAGTCGATTCTTCTTTAAATAAACTTCGTTGTGGAACTGCAAACCGAAAATGTAGACCAAAAACCTCAATCAGAATTTGGTCACGGAAATTTCGCTAAATTACCCCACCCGACTTTACGAAATACGGCAAGAGTGTAAGTAGAAGCTATACATAGAGAATGTACCAACCTGACACTTCCACAGTTCACAGTTCGGGAACATTGACTCTTTACTCCCCACCTTTCTGAATTTGTATTGTATTTGGGAAATTGTAGTTTGACCCCCCCACCGGGGGGTGATAATTCAATTTATCACCTGCAATACAAAAGTTTGAGGGTGGGGGGTAAAAAGTAAACATTTCCGGTATTGAAGTTCAGCCCCCCACTCGTTGAAGTCTGACCCCCCACCATTGAAGTTCTACCCCCCGCCGACCTAGGTGGGGGTAAATAGTGAATGTCGAAGTTAAATTTTGACCCCCCCCCCCCTCTTCCAGAACTTCAGGTTTTAGCGTGGGTGGGGGGTTGAAGTGCTACGGGGGGGGGGGACCCAACTAAAGTGGGGGGCAATACTTCAATTTTCCCCACAGTTCACTCACGTGGGCTTTAAGACAGTATGAGCAATTCATTTACAAAGTTTTTCTGACCTCGCTAACAAATTTGTTCTAGATTTAGGCAATTAGGTCATTTCTCTGTGTACGTGACTTTACGTACAATTACAGAAGTCACGTACGTGTAGTCAAGTTGTAGTCCGCGTTTCACTGCAAATTAGCAAGTGAACGAAATGGGATTATTCGGGTGGACTGGAAAAAGTTTCGGAGATGAAACATCAGAAAACTAATTGGATTAGATGACAAATGGGAGATTATAGCCATCGTCTGATCCACCTTTTTGTGGAATCATCGAAATCAACTCGAAAAACCTGCGTCTCTTCAAACGTGTACTATTTCTTCCTTATTTTATCCACGGGGATGAGAGGCTGGCGAAATAGTGCGCAAAGCGAGAGATGCAGGTTGTGATTATAGCCCATGGAAAATAGCCATAGTTTGATCTACTTTTTTGTCGAATTAGAGGCCGTATAAAGAAATATACCAAATACGAGCGTCAACATTGCGTCTCCTCAAACCTCAAACACGCACTATTTTGCTGTTGTAACATATAATAACATAATGAGATGGATGAGATTACAAATGTAGGATTATAGTCAATGTCTGATCTTCCTTGTTGAAAAATTAGGGGCATCAACTCGAAACGACCTGCGTCTCCTCATACATACACTATTTTGCTGCTCTTGCATCTCCCCTAGATGAATATTTTGCGAAATAGTGCGCAAAGCGACAGACGCAGGTTGAGATTATAGTCAGTGATCTGGATTGCGAATGAATTGGAAAAAGTTTGGAAAGGAAAAATGAAAAAAATGAAACATCAGACAGTTAATTGGATTAGATGACAAATGGCGCCTGAAAGAAGTTCTAGGTCAAAAATCTCTGAAAGTGAAAAGATGAACTAGTGAACTGGAATTGGTGAACTTGTGAAATCGTGAAATAAAACCAATGAATAGATTAACGGTATTGCTTATAATGTATACTGAAACAAGTGTTGACTGGAATTTCTGTATTTCAACGGTTTAAAAGACATTTTTAGTTTGAATTCATTTTTTTCACGGGTAGCGAATTCACCAGTTCCGTTCACTCGCACAGAGTTCCGACCATCGTCTGATGTACAACCACTTGGGAGAAACAAAAGCCATATGCAGGAATTTCCTGACTGTCAGATGCAAAGCTGCGTCTCATCACCAATGAGGTTACCGTTTGGGTTATGATGACAAACTGCTTGGTTCCTTTCTGCTGAAAACAGCGTAGTTCAGTTCATCTATCACGATGTCACAGAGAACTTCTCGTTCCGTGTAGCGTGGTTCTCGGAAAGTCATGGAAAGGGGAATCGGTGGGTCAGTCTCTCGACTGTGTAAACATAACTCGAACTATGTTGTTGTTGGTATCACTCATCAACGGATACGCCAATAAAGTCACCCCTCATGAGTTCTTTCGTACACATCTCTGCACGTTGTGAGGTACAGTTCAACTGAAATCCTAGTTAGATCCCATCACGTGAGACGAAAACCTCTTATTTCCCTTTTCAGTTGCGTAGAATGTTGTTTGATCTTGTCTGCCGGAATGTCGAACAACAAATCAAAGATGATCAATCAAATGAATGCGCAATCATTGAGTTTCCGTGTGATAAAATCGTCAAGGCGAACCACAAGCATACTCAAATACTCGAAGAAGTTTGTGAAAGTGTTAGTTTTATGCTCTAGAACAATATTAAATCTGTCAACACCACGCTTTTCATATTTCCTATATTTCCAGTTGTGAATTTCGCACTTTATTCCAGAAAAAAAATGATATATTTACTTTTTTCAAATCACCAGGTTTTTAATAGCTAATGAGACAAATTAAGGTAATAAAATCTCTCTTGGCTGCCTGGGAGTGTAATAAAGAATGTCAATTCAAGCAAAGTAAGAAGATCCCTCAAACAGATCAGAACTTTTCAGTTTCAGCTAAACCAAGTTGGGTTCAAACTACATTTCTGTTTATTTCTTTGTTTCTCAAACATCATTTAACAAGAGTTGAAAGATCAAATCGTCCTGACCTTGTTTCCCTCTCCCTCCTAATGACATCATCGACTTACAGTAACCCGTACCAGATTAAGGGGGCGGAGCTTAGGAACCAATAATATAAGGAATGTCAGGTTAGTGTCTCACCACGCTGCGCCACCAGTTTTCAGGCGCCCATCTTCATTGATTACCAATAAAGTAGAACGAAAACATAATAAATAATATTTTGTTTGTGTAGAACGTGTTTTATTCAGGATAGTTTGATTGATGACGTTGATGCTCAATTTTTCTTTGAATCATTCATTTAATGTAGAGCTTTGAGCAGTTCATTCCCCGTAGTTTTTTCTGTTGGTAACTTCTAGAAATATGAGTTTTTACATGATTTATTTTGAAACACTGTGGTTTCGTGACAATCAGACTGCCCTAGTCTCGTTTCCATCTCCAATTCGAGATAGTGTTGTTTTTATTGATTCTGTTTACTGCATATATGAAAAAATAGCTGAGCAGTATGTTGACATTTCGCCTTTTACATACTAAATACTAAATAAATTTTAGCAGTTAAAGAAGGACGATTATGTGGTCCAATCGCAACGTTTCAGTCCTTTGAACCGCCATACATTTTTCAATTGCAGTTTAAGGGACCGTTGACACGGATTTGGTCCACATAATCGTCATACTTTAAGTCTTATTTCTAAGTTTACGCTCAATCACTTATAACTTGGCTGCGCGCTTTTCTCTATAACCTACATTCCAAACATTCCACAAAAACTTGATTTGCTTACTTTTTATAGAAAAGCCATAGATGACTCGACTTGATCATCAACTTGCGCGAAAAAGTTTGAGCGTTAACCATCTAAAATTAAAACAGTTATATACTAAAAGTAAATTGAATAGTCACGTAAAGTTAGCATTATAATGAGTAATCGTGCACTTTTTCATTACACGTTTCTGAGTTCTGCTGTGTTGAACATTTTTCACGTGACTGTGCAATTGAATAACAGTATAGTTCTATACAATTACCGAGACCAAAATTAATCAGCCGGAAAATGTTGCTCAAAGTTTACCTCTTATTATAGTGAGTGTCAAGTTTATGACTTGCTGTCTCTCGCCGGAATCGAACCTGCGAGCAAAAGATTCGTAGAAGGGCGCTGACCACTGCGCTATTAGAGGACATAACGGTTAAGCCTTGGAATCGAAGACATATGTGCTTACACAGCGGAAAGTGAGATATACAGTATCCTCTCGCCTTTCCGCTGGCGACGACTATAAATCGACATGGCGTTTTGTAATTTGGGATGGTTTGATGGGATTCAGCTCAAACACTTTCTAGAACTGTCACATGAAATGTTTCGTTATACTGTTATTCAACTGCACAGTCACGTGAAACATGTTAAACACAGCAGAACTCAGAAACGTGCAATGACAAAGTGCACGATGCCTCATTGGAATTCTAACTTCACGTGACTGTTCAATTTACTTCTAGTTTACTTTGCGTGTTTCACGTGTTCTAATTCTATCACGGATATTCTTATTAGAGTTATGTTTTCTTTTTCCTGTCTTGTTAATCTCGAAAGCTTTGAAATTTTTCACTTTCCAACTGTTTCTTCTTATTTCCTTTGTTCTTATTTCGATTCTATCCCATTTAACAATAGTTCTCCGCGTGGTCAAACCATGCGCCGAAAAATAGGCAGTCGTAACCGAATTATCATGTTAAACCAAATTGATATTTCATCACACAGAAATCAGTTCCCTGTCTCAAAAACAGACCAAAATTAGAGAGAAAACCTGTTTTTTTTCTTATCACAAGAATCGCTAAAGTGTGTTCAAGGTAAGAAGAATCAAAATATTATTGTTTCTATTCTCTCGTCTGGGTGAGAGAAGAAAGGATAAATGAATACAACTAATACAACTAATATAACTTTTGAATTTTTATTCGATTGACATGACTTGTCAGATGTCACAACAACTTACTCACAATCAGTCCAACTAGTAAAACCACAAATTTGGTAAGACATAATCAGAAAACATGTTGGAAAGAAGTTTTACTCATAATTTACGCTCAAACAGTCAGAACTTGATAAATGGTTTTTCATATTGAGATTGTAGTTTTAACTCGCATAACTTAGGTCGGCAAAATATCAAGGGTTTACTGTAGATCTGAATCGCTGATGTGTGTTTTGCGATTGAAGCTTCGTGAATAAGAAGTTGAAAAATCAAAATCTAACATCCTTCCAACCTATTCCAACCTATTCCCAGACTTCTTGAATCTTTGATCATCTCCTTTTTCCAATTCACGTGATTCCAATTAATAACCGATACATTCCATTCGTTTTACTACTTGATTTATGTCTCACGCGTGCGTTGTGTAACAATTTATCCCATTTAGACGCGCGTAAGTCTCTCCCACGTTGTAGACAACGATTCTCTCATTTCTGTCGCCAAAACATGAAAGTATGACATTCTTTGACTTTTTTCTGCCTTTCAATTAAAAAAAATACTTCATTTTCATATAATGGTTCCGGTTCCATTCAAGTTTGCGATACACTTTGGATCAAGATCAATTAAAATTCTCAACTTTGGAATAGTTATAAATCGTGAATAGGATTTTGAAACTGTTGACATTAAATCAATACAGTTATCTGTTTCTAGTTAGTTATATTGATGAAAATGCACAATATGAAGTGTGTTACAAATCCAGTTCTGATATCATTTCTGTTTCCCATATCTTAAGATGAAAACAAAAGTGTGGGTGTTCTCTTCCATTTTGATATTTTACACTCACATGTTCAATTACAATATGAATAGTCAAATGTCGATTCAATTCGTTTTGTACTCGAAATTTACCTTTTTAACTCACAACTCAGCGATATCTTATACTTTCTAAAAATTTCCTTTTGTTTCGTCTGATTATTCAACCGTACCGTTACGATGAGAAAAACAAGAACGATCTATGAATCATTGCAAATCTCTTCCATTTGATCTACTTGAACTTTATGCATTTGATAGATCTCTTACCTCGTTCGCTAACATAAACGAAACATTGCCTATTTTCATGTTAATTTTGCTAAAATTGAACAGAATCCTATTTTCCAGAATGAAAGCCGCCGGTTCCCTGACAAATCTGATAGCAGATTTCGCTCGTTTGAGGCGAACTCCTGACTTCATACCCAAGGACACACCTACAACACAGACTCCGCCCACAAATACTACAAACACAGAGAAAAAAGATACACGTCGTCATTCGGTCAACATCAGCGTTGGCACTGTGAGTTAACTACTCAATTCGAAAAGAGTTTCACATGTCCCTGACAAAATAAAAGGAGAATCACAAAAAAAAAAGAACCCAAGTAAAACATCCTTTGGGAATGAGTAAAAATTAAAAAAGTATGGATTCCCTATTTCTAGTTCCTTCTATTTTCACTATCTTTTATGCTTTATTATGAAACCAATGAGCAAGATCTATAAAAGCCATGAAACAATGAAAGTGCTTTTTGGTTTATTCTGCGGTAATAATCAAATGAGAACTACCTCCTAGTTATATTATTCTCGCGCATTTATAATATATACAAACTTCCAGAAATCATAGATCTGATCTGATAACTGAAATGTGAAGCGATAAAAAAGTTTTAATTTCAGTCTGACTGTTTCTCTTTTATTTCATCTCAACACAAGTCTATAAGTTCTGTAGAACTGGTTCTTATCTTGGTCAAAAGTTCCAATCACCGAAATTAGAAAGAAACTAGCCTCCTGCAAACAACCGAAACATGAAACTATGTCCCCTGTTTACGTTTCACTAGTTCAACATACTAAAGTAGTTACTCCTTTTCTAACCTCAACACGGTAACTCTAACATTGCTCCTTTGCGCTCTGAACCTTGGCTCGCCCTCGTTCGAAAAGCACATTAAACAAGAAGTTGAGAGAACACCATGTGACACATTAGTTTATGTATATGTGTCGAGTACACGAATATGTTGAATAAATGTTGAAATCTTGAAATATTTCTAACCTTATCTTCATTTTCTAAATTCCAGGAAGAAATCCCGTTCTGTGGTCAGCGAAGGAGAAGTCGTGCCGATTCCACCGGGTCCAAGGAAGACGAGGAACGGAACAAACGGGATATCAGGGCACGAAGGTATGGTAGTGGACTTGTGATTGTATTTTCGGAAAAGTGTGAAATTACTACATCGCTGTGATGGTGAAAAGATTAGAAGTAACTATATAACACACTTCAGTAACGGTTTTCATGATAAATAGCCTTTATTTGTGTAAGTCTTTGCAATAAAGTAATTCATTCTGTACTTCCAGACAGTCCGCCCCCTGTGTTGGTGTCGCGTGCCTGAGGAAGCGGTTATCCCAGATGAAGAAGGCGAGAAGTGTTAGCGACGACGACTCACTCAAAGAGGTTAGTAACACAAAACTCAGTTTACTTTTCTATTTCGAGCGGATTGACCAAAACATATTCCGAAACTCGTATGGGCGTCATTTCTTCAACAAAGACATTAAAACTGATTGAGCGATGCGGGGTGAGCGGTCGTTGATTCTCTGCCAGCAAAGAGTATATAGATGGAATACACGCAAAAGCGCTCTCCGCTCGTCAAAACTCGCCTCTCACGAAGTTAACCGTACGCAGAATTCTTATCGAACGCTACAGAGCAAGGTTCATTTCTAACTGTTCGGAAGTAGGTTTCACTTCACCTTGTATCCAGAACAGTGATAGGACTCTGTATCGCGATGACATAAATCCTATATAAAAGTTATTCATGGTTTTTGGATTCCAGGAAGATATTGACGAAATCGGAGAGATGGAGGAAGACTACGAGGCCCCACAGGAGGAAAACACCCGGAAAGTGTCCGTTTCATCCTCCGTTTACCGTATCTAATTAAAACTATTTCCGCCCAAAGTTTTGGCCAATATTCAACACTAATTAGACTTGTAATCTTGTTTTTGAAAACGTGAAACGCGTATCTGTATAACCTGAAAAGCGAAGGTTTTCCTTGACAAAAGCCACACATTTTCTTGAAGCGCTAGTAATCCCTACACATCTCATGAGATAACCTCATGAGGTATCTCATGGGGTATATCGTGATTCAAGTGCATTCCTTGCTCAGTCATACTGCAACTAAAGAATATCTATTGAACTATCTCTTAGGTGGTTGTGAGGTAGTCGTATTAGAGCTTGCTCTTATCGCTTTTCAACTGGTTCAACAATAGTTTAACTACCACCAGTTTTGATCGGAATCGAATCAAAATTATCAATTTTACTTCACTCTTTCAAATAGTCTTTGAAAGAGCACTTTAAGATAATTGATTCATCTACCTTCCATGCGTCTTTATTTTGTTTGTATCATTTTCCCGTGTTATCTCATCCCATTGTGTATATATGCTTGTACAGAATGAAGTATTTTATGTCAAATCATCGATATCACAAAACGAATCAGCAAAGAGAAGCTCTGTACAATAAGGCCACTTGTAGCGGAATGTGCCTGGAAATTTTGCACCGTGCACCTTTTACTACAGAAATGCACGAAGTTGGTAGAAAATGCAGAAAAAACATAGAAGTTCCGGATGTCAAAGTAGGAAATTTGAGTAAAAGATAGAATTGCATGACTTTAGGGAGGATTTACGACATATCAAACTCAAAAATAGGCGTGCAACAATGTAATAAAGCGAAAATCAATAGTAGAAGTGTTGATTATAACAATACACTATTAAAGAATAAAAATTGAGACAACCCGTCGTTTAGAGCACTTCAGTCCTTGGATTTTGCAGTGTAGTACATCCAATAGATTAGATTCAGGAACGTGAAGGTTATCGGGAACAGCTTTTGGCAGAATCTGAAAGATCAACGTACAAAGTTTTGTTGAAAAATAGATACTAGTGAACACGTTCTACCTTAGAACACCACAACAACAATATGATGTCACACTCAATCAGATGAACAAACTGCCAGGTTTTCGAGTAAAAATAATGTAAAAATAAGTGTTTGATTTGATATGTTTTAATGGTTTAGAACGTGTTGTATTTAGTAACACGTACCATCTTACATTATCAAATTTATCTTTACAAATGTAGGTGACACCAATTAAAAGTCAGATGTAGGAATGTAAGAATAGAATTGGTTGTTTCACGTTAACGACACGTGAAGTAAACGTTAAGTACACGTGAGAGTGACATTGACTATATAGTCGCCATTTTCCCCATAAAGACAGCAGAGGGTTCGATTGGTTGAGCGATGCGGGGCGAGCGGTCGTTGATAACTTGCCAACAGGCGAGAGAGTGTGTAGATCAATGATGCGCAGGCTGGCTGGCCCCTCGCCAAACCCCGCCCCTTACAAAATCGATGGTACGGTGTCCACAACGGTTTGACAAATCCTATACCTGTCCATGTCCTCTCCGCCCCATTTTTTGAATAATTTCCCCTTCACGAGACGTTTCCGCCGCCGCTTTGATTCTCTTCGTTGTCGAACGAAAAGAAGCATCTGCAAAAGGAAAATTCACATTGGAATACAAGAAAACGTGAAAACACGTGAAGAGCGTGACAAACGCTTACAAAACTAAAATCAAGTTATTGTGGATACCCATGAAAATGTGTCAAAATGACCAATTAGTGTTTTACTACATGTCATACAAGCTCTGTCGTAAGTTCTGCTGTGTGTGACTATCATTCTATATTGATGTTTCTCTTTGTGGAGACAATTTTGACAGAATTTGTGTTATACCTGATTATTTGAATGAGTGTCCGATTCTTCGGTCGGGTTCCGTTCGTTTTCCGGTGGTTTTGGCTCCGGACACTCCACGTACGTTCTGAAAAACAAACCTTGAGAACGATATTTATTTTACAGATTGGTTGAAAAGGCGACTGTCACAAAAATTAGCATGTGATGTCTGTGACCATGACAGCAAGTGACATTCTAGGAAGAGGTCAAGTTGTCGATCTTAACGGGACTACTTCAAACTTTTTCATCCATCAAACAAACATGATATAAACTTCGAATCAAGTTGCGGAACATTTAACAACATGAGCGTTAGACGGGCGCGCGGCAGTTTTGTTTGATCTCAATCAATACGTATGTTTTGTGTATAAATCTTATACCAATAAATATGTATATTCTTTGTACAAGTATTATACCAGTCAATAAAAACGTTTTTGTGTAACTTATTTACCAATCAATACGTATGTTTTCTACACCCACCTATCGGACCATCCTCCCTTCCATTCTTCGTCTTCCGGTGATGCGCAGGCGGACATCTGAGGTCGCGTTGGGCCCTTGAATACAAAGTAGGTAATTTAAAATGTTCATTGATTTGGTAGATGCAAACATTCTGCGTCTCTGTGATCTTCGCGCTCTCTCGCTAGAAAGTGCCTATTCGTTTCTCGCGAGATAAAGCAATAGGTTCAAAACTGTCAACGTACAGGAAAAACCCATTTGTGAGTGAAATGTACAGTATGATTTATCCTTTTCTGTGAAAAACAACTATATCCACTCCACGGCGTTCTGGCCTACAGTAATTTTTGCGATTAAACCTGTATCGAGCTCCGTCCACAAAATTTTTCGTGGCAGGACACTGTATCCCACTGCAATTTGGAATGGTCGCAGCACTAATTCGCTGCGTATCGCGCTTATTTTCACGCGAATCATTTTCGGAGCGTCTAAGGCTGTCTTCAGACTTTTTGCGCGATACAAGATACACGATACATGCGCGCTCTAATCATGTGTATCGATTGCATTTTTGTAGCGGCGACAGATACATGCGTCACGCGATGTATCTATCGTGTTCATACTTTTTCTACAGTATCTCGGCGTCAGATACATCATTTTGAATCGACGATACACTTTTTTTGAAGATTGCGGCCGGCATTCTACACTTCACTCATATTGTGGATACATCTAGGTTTTCGGATAATAACCTAAAAAAAAGTGATTTTTGTGAAATTTTTCCAATTGATAGAATGTTCCCCCACACAAAACAGATTGGTATTCGCAAAAAAATTTCATTTTCGCGCGCGACGCGCGCACGCAACGCGTCAAAATCAGAAAATATGCAGATTTGGGTCAAATTTGTGAACTGTGATTATCGATCATGGAGATTGCGAATGTGGATATAAATTTTTCATCACGCACGCGACGCGTGCACGCGCCGCGACAAAAATTCAAAAACCCGTAGAATTCAATAAAACTTGGGAACCTGAGGAAATCGATCATTCTGAAGTCAGATGTGAGCTTGGTACGAACTTGGGGTCAAGCGCGCGCGCAGCACGCGACGAGACAAAAAATTTCAACTCTTGTGCATGAAGATAAATTTTTGGGATTGGGAGTGGTCGGCACGCGGATAGAAGGTATTACGAGTTTCGGATATATATTCATAACCAGCATGATCGAATACCCCACCCATCCCAATTTCATATGAATCGACTCATTTTGATATTTCTGCCGCGTCGCGTGCACGCGCTTCGTGTGAGTGAAATTGAGTATATGGCATGGGGATCGGTAACAATGATCATCAGCGTTTTTGTTTTTCACGACGTCCAAAGTTTATCGAAATTCATTCATTTTCACATTTTGTCGCGGCGCGTCGCGTGCGATGAGATAGACGTCAATTTGAAGAACACCTATAAATATCTATGAAATAAAGAAATTTATAGGTGTTCTAAGTTACTTTTGAATTTGAAACTAACAAAATCGAAAAAAAATGTATCCTGGAACGTTCATACTTTTCTGATACGTTGGCGCCAAGATACGGATACAAAATGAGACGATACAAATAATTCGAAAATGAATCGTGTATCTGTATCTTGTATCGCACAAAAAGTCTGAAGACAGCCTAAAATTGAGGACGCGAGTTCCTTCTTTATTAAAGCTGTTGATTAGAACGCCGCGACTCACATATCCCGATCGGAAGCTCTTGGTGGAAAAGGTTCGCTGGAAGACGTTCTTCTTGATCTCGTCATCTGACATAAAATCTTCGTCCCTGAAAAAAGTTTGTTTAAATTCTAAAACATTTGCCTCGGTTTTCGAACCAGTGACACAAAGTTTAATTAACACTTGCGCTACACACAATACTATAGTACTAAAGGTTTATTTCGTACCGCAGTCTAGAATTATGAATAGTGTATTACCCACTTGAGTCCCCCGCCCCAACCGCGAAGATAAGAGAATCAGAACAACATAGATTTTTTTAACTTGGTTACTGGAATGCACAGAAAGTAATCGACAATGTAAATAGTACGCAAAAAAACGAAAACCCCGTAAAACTCACGCGAATCGTTCTTTCTCTAACGTGCCGACGACCGCTAGTTCCACAATGGAAAGGAATATGTATCCGACGCAACCGAACATGAATAGATCTAATCCTTTCACGTACGAAACCTGAGGAAGGGCCACATGTCATTCATCATTTTAGTAAAAGGTTGATTTGTACTATAATGTTTCACTTAGTTCAGTCTTTTCGGATTTCGATTCCAATCTTTCTTTTTCTATTTTATCTTGCCTGTTCACATCGATGATTCAGATTTAAGTTCATTTTCATTCTATTCCACTTCAAAACTCGAACTAAAAGCCATACAGAGAAATAACAGAGAGAAGAATATATTAACAGTAATAGTCTGGTGTTCTAAACAGTTAGTGTTGAACTTCATAACGTGATACGAGTCACGTGGAATTTTAGTAAAAAACGTGTTCTTCAGTTTTCACGTTAATTAATTTGCCTACAAATTTGCGTTGACATTTTGCTCACCTTGGGTAAACTGCGTGAAACATTCGAGTATTGTAGGGTGAGAGCCATGAGCGAAGAAACTCCAAGTGTAACGCGAGCGGGCAAACTTTTTCTGAAAGGTTTTACTCAACCTTTCAATCGTTCTTTGATAATTTCATTCATGATAGAGTTTGTAGCTTTTTTCAGTTACTAGGAGTGAAAGTGATTTTATTGCTCACCTTTCGAATGACAAAATAAAAAGTTGCACATTTAACGACCGAGAAAATTCTGAGTAAATGTATATATCCTTTTACCACGTTGCTGCTTTCAGGTTGCACCTAATCTTTTTATTATTTTTATATAAAAATCTGGTAAAGTCACAAATTAACTTTGATCTCTAACCTGTCCAACCAAAAAGAAATCCATGAGATGAGTACCATACAATAGGTGGGGAGGTAGATTTGCAGAATGTAGAACCCGTAAGAACGTCGGAAGAACAACTTTATGTTTAACTGAAACATATTTCGCATGAAATCCCATTTTTACACGCTTTCTACATTATGTATTGTTTGTTTTCTTTTCAGACCAAACAAGAGGTATTATGATGATTTTGTTCTGTGCTGAAGCTTCTCTTTTTCTTTCCCTTTTTCGCTTTTGCTTTCTTTGATAGTTTCACAAAAATTCTCACTAAAGCAATCAGGGCAAACCACTTGTTTAGTTGCGTATACATCTTTTGGGAAGTTGTTTGAGATAACTTTCAACTCTATTTCGGTAGGGGTGGGGTTATGAACAAGCAAAGGGATCAAACTACAAACACAGCAGAATACACCGTATTGACTTGCTCTGGAAAAAAAGGAACCTATTAGTAAAATTTTGCTTGTTTATCTCTGATCTAGTGATCCCATTTTGATATATGATAAGATAAACACAATTGACAGCGCCGCCTGGGGGGGGGGAATAGGGGTGACAGCTGATATGTTATTCTCACGAGTAATCCATCTATCTAATGGACTCATAGATCACATTCTTCGAATGTGAGTCAAGCAGAATGAATAGTACTTGTCCAAACCATTGATATGAGATTACGGTATCGGTGGTTACTCAGAACAAGCGTCGTTGCAAAACAGTACATAACTGTTTATACAGCGTGGCTGTCATATATATTGATTTTTCCCCTCGTCGCCTGACGTCTCTTCGGGGCACACTATGTCTCTAGATTTGTTGCAATACAGTTTCGACCAAACGCGAATTTGTAATTAACAGCCTATGGTCTGAGTAGAGTGTGATACTTTCATCCTTTTTCATACGCACAGTGCAAACCTATAGTCAAACTACTCAGAAACCCATGTCGCAACTTTGGAAACTTCAAAAAATGGAGTTTAGGTCATGATTTTCATGAGTTGAATCGAAAATTTCAGACAAATTCTGAAAAAAAAACCATAAAATTTTTAAACTTGACGAACCTGATCCCAGACTCCGGCCGGATATTGAAACGTGGCTTTTTCATGTATAAAAGTGGTCATATGGAAATCTGGTAGTTGAACTTGGTCTATGAACTCCACCGGCTGACCCTGGCGTTTCCAGTGTAACCGAACCTTAAATAACGAACACAAAATCTTACAAACTTTTTCTTACAAAGGCTACAAATAACTTTTTTAACACAGATTTTCAACAGTCACTTTTTGTATTAAATTCATCTTATATTTCAATAATTCATACTTGTTGTCGGTCATCGTTCCGAAGGTAGTATTGAATGATCGAGAGTTTTTCTATGAGAATGATATTTTAATGGGAAGTTCATTGCAGCTTCAAAATTTAAAAAAATATTTCAAGTTTCGATCTACCTTTCCGACGTTGAATGAGTAGCTCTCGAAGATGGTTGTACACATGACGCGATCCATTGGAAAGAAACTGGAATAACACCGACATCTATATACTATACACGTCATAGTTTACGGTTTTCGACCACAAATCAATGAGTGACTCATTGTGAAACCAGTTGTGATCAAAATAGTAACAAAATGTGAAAAAAACAATCTCAAAATGTGTTCGAAGAATGAATAACTCAAATACTTCAGGGAGCAGGCACTTAGGACTTAGGTACGAGGTTTTGAGGACACACATAAGAGAGGGAAAGAGAAACGAGCTCGCCCCTCTAGGGCCTCTAGATTACAAACATACGTCGTCGATTCTGCAGTCACGAAACAAAGCAGATTATCCATTTAACTAACAAAAAACCGTTTTTATGAAAATACACAAACCTGAAATCCATTTCACAAGGAGATTCGACCACTATCCTGGAACAATTGAAGTAAAAGACAATCCAGTACATCAGAAGGTGTGATTTTCGTGAAATAACTGAAGAATATTAAGGAGAATCAGAACGATAGAAAAACTGAGAGTGTACATGGAACATGTGAAATTTTCATAAACCTAACAAAAAGATCACCGATAGTTCATCCAAACAGTTCCATTCGGAAATATGGCGAGGAAAATGTTGGGCGTCGGACTGCTATGAATGGTTGAACCTGAAAAACTCTAATTCACGGAAATAACAGTTTTACAACGTTCTTTTTTCAAATATATGATTCAATGTAAACTGAGGAAACTATATAGAGTTCCTTCCAAAACCAGCCTTTACGGTGTATATATGGCCTATTCTGCTGTGTTTGTATTTGAGTACGTCTCAGTCAACGTCCGTGAGCTTTGGCGTGTATAAAGTGCAAACTACAATTCGGCTATTCTCATGTATCTGTGTTCTCATACGGTATGTAAATGTCTTCACGATAAAATTTTGCCACACTTTGCACCGGTGTCCGGCCACTGATTAGGGTATAGTTCACATCATTCCTACTGAGACTCCTACAGTAATCTTGAAAATTTCCGAAGGCTGTCTTGGTACTGAAAGTTTAGTTCATCAGAAATCCTCTCGTAAATTTACTGTACCTAAGAAGGAGAATGAGGTTCAAAAACCCTCAACTTCTCCGATCATAAGAGAGGAAAACGGCTTGGGAGTTTTGAAATCCTACTGTAGGAGTCTCAGTAGTACTGGAAAAGACTATAACTGGCCATCACGTTTCACACTCCATTCGAAGTTTTTTGTAAATCAGTTACTTAGCACAATTGGCAATATCTAAAATATGGGGTTCGCTATTTCCAGAGCAAACTCAAACGATGTAGTTTTCTCTGTTCTTATTTCGTGTGTGTACTTTGATCCCATCGCCCATTTGACCAACTTCGACATCAAACTACAACAAAGATTTGATGTGAATTTTACCGACCTTTGCTGTTCACAATACAGACATTGGGTAGCCAGATACTATCGATCATTCTGTGAGAGAGGGACAGATTCGTCAGACATTGGGCTCCTTCCTCTTGCTAGAAATGTTACGATGATCACGGGAAAAGCACGTGAATCATTAATCTTTCTATCTTTCAGTTGCACTTGTTTCCCGAGTTACCTTCTGAGTGAATTTCTGTCGAGGAAAATTCTGTTTCGTTGTGAGAGACTGTTTCAATAAGACCACAGTAATTTCCGTTAATACTAAGGTGTTCACAAGAATTGAGAAGTGTCTTAGCGAAATATTGCATTTAGTTTTCCACCAAACCTCGACGTTGAGCTTAATAATTTTCACGGTGTGCTATAAAACCACTAGAAAAGAGTGGATGGTATTTTAAATAGTTCGTTCCAAATATGAGATATTTTGTTTTGTTCTTCTATATTCCAGACCGCCAAACCTCAAAAGAGAGTCCCGGGTCGTGCCAAATCTGCGAGAATAATATGTGCATTGTGGAGGCTGATTGAATTTCCGAAATTTCCGAGACCTTCTGGATCAATAACTGCAACACCGATGTATACTTCAAAAGAAACTTAAAAACTTATGTAGTTGATGAAGCAGAATAATGATTTCACTATAATAGTAACATAGTACAGAGACTAGTTTCTAAAAGACATGTTTGGAAAAAGGAATAAAATTGAGTCATGGCGTAAATTGTGAGTTTGCACACAAAGGGACTAACGACAAGTACATCAGATTGAAAAACTGTTTAAGAGGCTGTGATGACTTTTAGGTAACTTTATATAACTAAGATAAGTATGTTGAAAAATTACCTCAACGTCAACATCGACTCCTTTCATTTTGGGCACCAGATTTCGATCATATTTGGCCAAAATATCCGTTAGAATTCTGAAATAACTAGAACAAAACTAGAAACTAGAGTTTCAATTATAGTACGTAATTTTAAATCACTCTGCTCAGAAAAGATGCAGTGTAAGTGAAATACACAATCATCCAACAACCAGACGAGGATGTTCGTGTTAAATCACGAAGAAATTACAATACTCTGGTATCTCGAAAAAGTTTGAGCAAGTTCTGAACCTTTTTCATTCATGAACACATCATCTGTTCAGTTCCGTGCGGTGTGGCCGGAGCTCAAACTTTAACTCCAACGTCACATTTTTTGAGGTACGCTTTCTTTGAATCGCAAGAAAAGTTTCATCCTATTCCGGTCATTTAGTTCTCCCAAAATGTGATATTGTTTCAAATATCTACTCAAGGTCAGTCCCGTGCCTTTCACTTTGTAACCTTTGTTTTCATATTTTCCGAGAAAGAATGGTAAGATAATCCCCCTATTATCCTTTTTCATGTGTAACGACAACTGTGTTTTCGTGTTTAACATGACCAGGTACATTGGGAAAAGGATCCGATTTCACGCCAATCATATTTTGCACCGAAAACGCGTCAGCTGACGGGGCTGACGCAGACGTGGAAAGAAAATACGGATGATGGGTGAAAATAGAGGCTGAGAGAGGAATGTCATTAAATAAATATAGTGTTCAAGTTAAGATTTATATGTTTAAAAAACTCAACTATGAGTGAAAATGAAAAAAACTAAAGCCAGCGGAGGAGAAAGAGAGAATTAGACAAAGAGAGAGAGAGAGGGAAAGAGAGAAGGGAAAGAGCAAGAGAGAGAAAGAAAGAGAAAGAGCGAGAGCGCAAAGAGAGAGCGAGAGCGCAAGATAAAGAAACTTAAAGAGACAACATATTATAGTAAAACAGGGAGAGAGAGAGAAATACCAACCGAGTGGCCGCTTTTTCCGCCTGTCCAAGCACGCAAAACGGTTCTTCATCTTCTGTTGGCGGTGGCGAGAGCGGTTGAGAGAGCACTAAAAAATGAGAGGGTGTAGACAGGATTGGGAGCGAACTGTGAAATTCAACGAAACCGGTGACAGCTCTTGTCCAATTGCCCTCAGGTATAGTGCTCACATTTCCCAGTTGGACTCGTTGGCAGCGTGCCAAAAACTTTGGAAGACTGTTATTCAGAGAAAACATATATTTTACAGAAAGTGTTCTTGATTACGAGTTGTAACGAACGGGAAGAACCCTTCACACAAATTTCTATTGTTTTGAAGTATCTCAACATGTTCCATAACTGCCTTGAAATTTCATTGGCAAGCTGCCCAAGTCCAGTTGGGAAATACTCAGAACGATTGGCGCCAATTTTCTTCGATTGGCCAGCTACAAAAGCGAGAGAGTGTGCAGGTCAATGAGGCCGCAGACATATGGGTCTCTCTGACCTGCACACTCTCTCGCCCAGTCAATAAAAAAGTGGCTGGCCAATTGGCTGGGAATTGTCTGAGTGCGCGAACTACAACGTGGCGAGAACATTTTGAATGGATTTTCATTGAAGACATACGTTCATCGAGAAGTTTGTTTGCGAACGTTGAGTAATCGAGTTTTTTCCAATCTGCAACCCTTTTGATAATGCTTGGAAAAACTGCCAAATTCGTGTTGAAAATGACAGGAACCGTACTCTATAAAGTGCATAGAGCTTAAGTTTCTCACTTTTTCGCAGATCTAGGTAATTTAGACATTTGATTTCCTGAGTACTTATACTAGAAAACCCCGGCACCTTCATCCCATCCTGCGTCTCCTCAAACCTAAGCCATTTCCCCGCTCTTACATCCCGCCGAGATGTGAGAGACGAGAAATTGTGAGGAGGTGATACTACTGTCATATTACTATTATTATTGAGATCCACAGTAGAGTTTCTCAAAACGGCTCTCAAATCTATCCAAACATCCATACTTTCATCATTCCCCCTTCCAAGAACTTCCTTCAACTATCGGCCGGAAACGATTATTTCAGGCAAAAACGAGTACGTGTCTCCCGGAATTCTAATTACTGTCATTAGTCTTTGTCTAATATTTCCCGAAACTAAAGAACGCCTGATCTTGCAAAGTTTGGAGAAATCAAAGAGTCACGTTCAAGAATAATTGAACTGTGAATGGTCAAGGTGGAAATTGAACAGTCAAGTCAGTCACGTAGCAATAAGTTCCGGATGCTGTTTCTCTAGCTCTCTCTCTCTCTCTCTCTCTCTCTCTTTTTACACTTTCTCTCCCTTCCTGTCTATGTCTTTCTCTTCATATTTCTTCAAATCTCACTATCTCTCTCTCCCCCTCTTTCTGTCGTTCTCTGATGAGAGTGTCATTCACCCTATTGGGAAGTGGTTTGAATTAAACGGTCTGATGTGCTTGTAGTGTGGTTCCCTCGCTTTTCACTTGAAATTTGCAATTTGTTTTGAGATCAAACTACAATTTTGACTCACTGCAACAGGCTCCATTTAAAGGAGTTTTGAAGCACTGTCTAAACTCTATTCCCTGATGTGTTTGTAGTTCAACACATCTAAGTTTCAGATTTCCAAATTCAGATCAATCAGATCAAACTACAAAAATCAAACTACAATTTCGACTCACTGTAACAGGTTCCATTAGGAAGTGGTTTGAATCCCTGCCGACACTCGCAAGTTCGTTCCCCATCCTCCCACAGTTTGCAGTACGAAGAACGTAGATCACATTTACCACATTCTGAAGAACAAATCATAGTTCAAGAACAGCAGCAAGAAAAAACGTGAAAACCGTTATGATTCGGAAAAATCTTCCTACATTTTTCACAGCGCTGAATATGTATTGAAATTTGTAAAGTTTATTTTACTACACTTACACGTCACGGGAGTAGGGTTCACGTGTAATATTTATTTACTATATAGAATAATGAAAAGTACCTTTCAGATAAGTATGATACATTCTAATAAATGTTTTAATAAATAATAAAATGTGTCACCTTCATCCAGTGCGGCCACTATGGAAATTGTGAAGGTGAGCAGAAAGTGGAAGGCCATTCATATATACATTTGGCAGGGTTTAGAGATCTGAATAAAAGTTAGTAGGTACATATTTCTATATCATACATTGCGTATGGAATAGGTTAAAAATGGTTCTAACCCCTCTTTGCTCACTCAGATATAAGTACGGGGACTTTGCCGTGAAGATTCAGGAACCTAGTCGTGAAGATTCTGGTTCATGACGGGGAGGTAGCGGGTACATAGGTGATACAACGTCAGGTACGAGCTAAGTCTCCGCTAAGTACCTGAATCTTCACGGCCAAGTTCCCGGACAATTGTCATAGCAGCACTATTCTGCATGCAACCCGTACTGAGAATTCTAGCGGATTTTTTATGGTACTTCATAAATGTTCACAGGATAATATGATATATGTAAAAATATGTGACCTTTTGCTATAAATGACAAATTACGGGTTTAAAAGTTGATTTTCGGTCATGGATGAACATATATTATTGAAATTAGCACAGTCATCTAAACTTCTAACTGCATGTTTCCGTTAGTATTGTTGTCGAAAAACTATTCCAGTCAAAACTCACCTTTTTGGAAAGAACAACTTCTGGAGTGACGTTTGAGTGTAGGCCACTATATTAAAATGCAAATTGGACTCTGAAAATAGAAACAAGAAATAGCCAAAAACAAGATGGAAACAAAGATAGAAGAAAATTTAAAGCGTGAACAACGGATAATATGGAAACAAGTGGGAGTTTGAAAAATGATAGTCACGCAACTTGTAGATTAGGGGGATTCAATTATTAATATATAAAACAGGAACACAGGTGAGAGAAAGAGAAAAAGATAGAGAGAGAGAGAGTGAGAGAGGAGCGAAGAAGAGAGATTGTAGACACACAGAGAGATAATGTAGAGAGAGATTGTAGAGAGAATGAGTAAGAGGGCGATTTGTTGAAAGACAAGGCTAGAGACCGAGAGAGATAGAGAGAGAGAGGGGGTTCACTTTGCGCGAATGAGATGTTCCTGCCTCGTTATGAGTATCCGAATGAGTTTTGCTGAGTGGGAGAAGATAGAAATGAGCAGTGTTTTCTATAATCTAATTACTTTACAACAGAAAATACATGTTAGTGCTTTTCGTTTATTATGAATCATGTCAATTGGCAGGAAAATCGAAAAGAAAATAGCGGAGTTCAAACGTGTAACGGTCAAGTACACAACTTGAGATGTCACGATACTACTAACTACTCTTTTAACTACTGTTACATTGTAATAACAGGGCTATTAGTTATAGTATTCTTTTCTCATTATCATATTTTCATCATAGTTCTCAAATTTGAGTGCCACATCTATCCATGTGGGAAGGCTGCTGAATCGCGAATAAATATATCTATCTAACATTACAAACAACTTTTGTAATGTTGTAAAACATGCGAACGAAAAGGAAAGGAACGACGTAAGAGAGCTGCGCATTTCTGTTCTATGTCATCCATCTCTATTTCCATCCTCTTTCTTTTGCATTTCTATATTTCTGTCAATCATTTGGTGATCTTCTTATGAATAAAAATGTTCGCACACAACATCTTGCAACCTAAACGCGTAGTGCGGAATGCAAATGCACTCTACGGTTGTCATTAATAATAATAATGATACATTAATAATAAACATGTTTTTGGTGCTTTATTTGGATATACGTGTGTCAACAATATTGGGCACTCCAACTACTACTATACTACATATACAACCATTTTCCTAATATATTATACACATAGCAAAAATACATTTTTTTTTAGGGAAAACTTGAGGTTTTAAATTTTTTTGGTTGATAATAAGCTGTAGAAAAGGTAAAAAGTCGCCTACTGAGATTTTTATTCTTTCGAACAAAGACAAAATCTTGAAAACCCGCGTGGAAATTTCATTCGCAAGGTGCACTTGGGAATAGCAAGCACTATACATTTCGGTAGTGTAGCTCTCAAGTAATTTGCGCCCTAAATTCTAAATTTGTCAGTCCTAAAAGAAGATTCCGAGAAGTGACGCGGAAGGCAAATTGTAGACTTCAAAGAAGTCCGCGGAGGGGTTGAAACGTGATGAAAAAATTTTTTTCAAGGGTATAGTGAGTGGCAAACTTATTAATTTCTGGCTCTCGCCGGAATCGAACCTGCGAGCAGAAGATTCGTAACTGGGCGCTAACCACTGCGCTATTAGAGCACATAACCGTCAATCTTTGGAATCGAATACATGTGTACGTACACAGCGGAAAGTGAGATATACAGTACCCTCCCGCTATTCCGTTGGCGACGACTATAAAGCACACACGGATTTCTGTCACAACGGGAGAGAAAAGACGAGCTGGGATTGTCGCTTTTTTTGTGTTATTAGAGTTTGTAATCCCGTTCTGCCACTCGTTTTTGAACTTAAACCCTACTAGAACACGTTTTTCACGTTCTAAAAGCAACACGTGTATCATTCAAGAGCGATTTCATGTAAAACTGCATTGGATTTGAGCCCTAGCCTTTTCTAAACCAGGAGAACAGGGTAGAAAACTTTCAAATAAATTGAACACGTGCACTTGTAATCTTATCTGGAATTTCAGGATCTCTGGATCTAAGAAAAAGCGAAAGGAAAGACATAGAAATATATACTACATAAGAACAAAACAAATGAATGTTTTTCCTTTATACCCCCGAGCGCTGCTCCTTTCAACTTGAATAATGGGAAAACTATCCAACTTACTGTGGGTCTCCAGGCTAGTTCTGTCTTTAACTGACGTTATATAGGGGTTAAAGGAGAGAACGCCTGAGGCTACAAATTAATTAAATCAGTTCACACAGGGGTTTAGAAAGGTTCCGTAAGGATTTGTAGGCGTTGGCTAAAAAGGACAGAAATGACCACACGTTAGAGGAAGTACTTTGAGACTTATATAACTTCAGAAAAAAAGTTTCTTTTTTGTAGTTTGGTTTGTGTCTATTGAAAAATAGTATATAGAATGAAACTGTTTGGTTTTGATGGTTCACAGTTGAAACGTATATCAACTTTCGAATGAATGAATGTACTTTCAAATATCAGTTGAATATGTAGAAGAGTCCACACATCAAGAAATATACTTAGAGAGATTCGTTATCTCAAACATCACGAGTCTCTTTCTCTCTTTCTCTTTCAATCTTCTTGGACTTCTAATTACACAGCGTAAATAATGCAAAATTGCAGGATGTGCCAGCGTATGAGGACAACATTTTATGGTTGAAAGTTGCGGAAAATGTAACAAGAAACGAATGAAAATGTGACTAAGGTTTGTATTAGATGTACCAAAACGGTTTTGGCATCATACAACCTAAAAAGCAACAAGTTGTATACAAATTTCTCATCATGCCAACAATACAACGGGTAGAACAAAACTAAAAAACATAACTGAAAACTGAAAACTAATAATATTAGAAAAACAGTTTTTCCCAACTAGGTTAGAGAAACTTCACGAAAACTTGTAATGACGCTTCTTCGAAAAAATATTTATCAAAAAAATAATGTTTGGATCATCAACTTTTTTCCAAGCTGGTTATTATTTATGATTCTATCAAACTTTTTTCCGTCTAGGCCTTTTTTATGCGTTTGACTGTAGTTGACTATAAAAATAGTTGAACAATATAAAATTATGTTTAGTTCATCCAAACGTTTCAAAGCTGGTTACTAAACAAGAATTTCAAGATTTTTCCCGGCTCGGCCTTTTTTATTCGTTTGATGGTGCCGCATCTCTGATTTGCCCATTAGGTGAACGCGAATTGCAAACCCATGTTCCTCAGCCCATTTCCGTGGAACAAAAGTCATATTCAGTGGTTATGATGGGAACCGAACGTCCAAAACCTGGTTATATTTTTGTTTTTCGTTGAAGTGATTAGAAAACGTTAGAAAACATTAAAAACGCGATCTGATTCAGGAAACTCATAATGTTTTGTGGAAAGTCAATGAAAATTATGGGAACCGAACGTAGAAATTGAACCTTGGGTGATTCATTGAAATTGAAATTTATTATCAAACAATGTGATAAACTATGAAATGTCCTGAATTATCACATAAATATGGCATCAGAAATTTATAAAAAGTTTCAAGAGCACTTCATGTAACATCGAATGCTAGTTAGTGGGAATGATAGTTAGCTAAATGTTTTCCTTATTATAAACAAAATAAGATTCTCGTGATATAAATTCATCTGAAAAACTCTTTCTACCGCGTCGAACATCCACAAAGACATCAGTAATTGAGTTTCGGAGAGTTGCTTTGTTTTGGCTCAAATTCACGAGAAAATCTGGCGGAAGGCAAAAATCGCGTGACGTGTGGAAATAAATTAGTGGCCCAAGAGTACGCTGTGTCATTTGTTGAATTATTCAGTCACTTGATCAATGTGTCACGGATTCGTAAAAGACAAAACATGAACATTTGCACTTCTAATTTTCGCGTGCAAGAAGTTTATGGAAGACTTATATTGGTTCTGATTCACGAATGATCGTGAAACGGATTATCACGATTCACTCAGTTACGGACGTTTGCGTGTTTTCACGTGAAACTAACGTGAAATGTTACTTCAGCGATCAGAGATTGAGTTTTTCATCATGTTCGTTTTGTACGAGTTTTGCTTTTGCAGAAAAGGTCCACATACGTTGATAAATAAAATATTCAACTGGTTACATGCAGCCAAGAGCACGAGATACCACTAGAGAACATTTGGGAGGTTACTAGAATGTTTAGAGTTCAGTGTTGAATCTCCTATGAGTTGAAATATTCGTTCAATCTCAAAATTCTATAACGAATAATTCATAGATTTTCAAATCCCAAGTTGCACTAGAACAGAGATCACTATTTACTAGTAACTTTACCGGTTAAACAAAAAATACGAGAACATAATAATTCTAGGTGGTCCGCAGCCAGACGTCTGTGTATAAATCGCCTCGATTTGCCCGGAAGCCCCGCCCTTTTCCGTAGGTCAAAAGAATAATAGAACGTTTCGGGGGATTCGTGGTGAATCTACATTCTTGCACTTTCATTCAATATCAACTGGATACAATGCAAATAAAGAGAATCCTCGAGTATTGTTGGCTTTTCGTGATTTTAGATGTCTCGCGCATTTTTAATGACGGATTTCGGGGAATAAGGAAGTAAAACATACTTTGAAGAGGGTTTCTTGATGTTTCTGATGAATCTCTTGTAGGAATCTTGGAATCTACAAAATTCGATTACAACTACAGCACAAGTTGTATATTCACGTGTATATTCACGTTTTATGATGGTTTTAGTGAGGGTAAATCTTGGAGTCAAAAGTTGAGATGGAAGTAGAGTAGTAATACCAAAGTAGGAAAACAGATACCCCTTTATTAGAAAGTTTCTCAAAAGTTTATCACAAAAGTCTGGTGTGTTTCTATTTTCCGCGTGCTTCCGCGTGCCTCAACACGTAAAGCAATATGTGTGAAAAGTATGCCAAGAGAAAACTTATACAGTGCATTTAGGTCTCATCTGTTGTGTTTTGTTGGTAACTCGCAGTATCTGCTGTGTCTGCAGAGCAAACTACAATTCAAATATGATCACCAACTATCTTCGCTCTTTTCGAAGCGAGCATCTCCGTTTGTAGTTTGATGCCGTTGCTTTTCAGAACAAATTCATACATTTTGCGTATATCGAGATCAAAAATCTTCAACGGTACATTTAGATCTCAACTGCTGTGTTTTATTTCACTTTTTCTATATTTTATAATCTCACTATACATATATGGAATTATAAATTGTTGAAAAAGATGAAATCCAATTTGGCAAAGAGCCAATTGCAGTACCTTCTCTCGTATTCCATGTGTATTTGCGGTCGTTTGTTTGGAGTGTAGAATAATAAACATTGGGGACGGGATTAAAGGCCTAACTTATTCATAGACAAAGGGTCCCCAGACGAACACCCAATATTATTAGAAAAAGTTGTTATGTAAACTTTGATCGTAATCACTATGATCTGTAATTTGATCTCAAAATACTCGAAAATAGAACATTGTGATTTTTAATTAATAAATTGAATAATTAACGTACTATGAGTATAATTAACATTGATTAACAACCATATTGTAAGTATAACATCTTTTTCACTTCCCTCTCCGACGAAAAACTGTACTTTTTAATCAAATTGAGATTTGGTGCGGCATTGATGCAACCCGTACTAGATACGGCGCAACGCCAGACGCGCTCGGTTGAAAACCAGATATTTCAAGCCGGTGATGATAAGAATTACCGTCCGATTGTTAGAGACGATAAAAATGGCTGCTTTTGCCAGAGGCTTCACAAATTCGAAAATATTTCCATGATTGATTTTATAAACATTGTGTAACTTTTTTTTCGATAAAACTTTTAAATCTTTAAAATCTCTGTTGAAAGTTTTTAATGACGAAAGTTTATAATGAAGCTACTAAAAAGGAGTTTTTAGAAAGAGTGCACGAAACTCATTTAGATTTTCTTTTCTTTGTTGGAAATGCCAGAAAAGTCATGCACCCTTCGAAAATACACTAAACAACTACTAAGAAACGTTCGACGCAACTGAACTTCTACAAATGAGAGATTATTATATTATATAACTGTGTTTTATGATTACTTAATTCACATTTGAAGTTGTTTGAACAATGGGCTACTGTCACTTATTTGCGTTTCCGAAAAAGTGGGTCCCGTCTGTAAAATGGAATTTGATATTCGTCGTTTGCTGTGTAAACCTACACGGGAAGGGGACATCCAGGTGAAAACATGTTCTACCGGGAAAGAGTGTTCGGTTGGGAAAAATCAATAGTAATGATTTTAATGATATATTATTATTTTTTGGATTAAAGAAGGAAGATTATGTGGACCAATCCTGTGTCAACGGTCCTTTAAACTGCAAATGAAAAATGGATTGCCGTTTAAAGGACTGAACCGTTGGGATTGGAGCACATAACTACTGTCCTGCTTTAAGTTATGAGAACAAAGATTTTTGCGATGTGCGAGGAAAGGACCAAAATCATCCTCTTGGACATATAGTCTGTTTCACCGATCGATGTACTCTTACAGTAATCCGTCAAATATTCAAAGGGGTGTTTTCTAATGAACAAGTCATTACTTTGGTTTCAAATTTCCAGATTCAGTAGTAGTAAACATGCTGAAGACACTATCAAAATCTTGAGAAGTTCTGAATACGCTAATATACCACAATTTGACCTGGAAGTGTTACCAGATTATAGTAGAGGGTTAGAAGTGGGTGGAACAAACTATATGTCATGCAACTGAACATACAACTTACAAATAATGAAGCGGTTGAATTATTGTGTTATTTCCGTAAAAGGCGAGTGGTTCTTCAGTTCGACGTAGAAATATATGACATTGTGAGGAATAAATCAAAAATCAATGGGGTTCACATTATTGACCGACGTAACAAATTTTCGGTTCGTGTCATAGTAACCTCCAAGACTTTTTTCGCCTTTCTTCACTTTTTCAATCCAACTTTTCAAGTTAACCATCTGTTTTTCCTACTCTTTCCAGTTGAACACCTTGTTTTTCCATCCGAACGTACTCCCACACACAAATATCCATGCTTAATCGTTCTGTTTTGGAAGATATGCCCGAAATCAGAACCCCCGCTGAGATTATTTCGGAAATTTCACCTCGGTCCCGTAAAACAACACTTAACTAGTACAAAACGGTAGAAAGGTGTCTTTTAAAAAACTGCATTGAAAAAAAATCTTATATATCGATTTTGATTGAAATGTAGATAAAAAAAATTCACTAGTTTCGTTACCCCTCTCCAGACAAGAGACTAAACAACAATTAGGGAATAGCAAAACTTCAAAAGACACTATTTCTTACGGAAGAGACAGGCAAGCTTCGAAGCATGGCCCGAATCGTTTGGAACTTGTAGTTTGTAGCCCATTACTGTTTGAAACGAACATATGATTGAAAGTACGTCCTGAGTCATGGATACAAAACGAGAAACCTCACGGACAGTTTTCCTAGACCTGAAACTTTTTATTATTGACCTATATCGATCGTTATGTGTAGTTTGTAGTCAATCTACATTTGCAACATCAAACTACACGACAATACATCTCGAAAGATGAAAAAGAGTTGAAAGTGACGAGAGGCTATAAATCTGTGGTGAGCGAGGGCCGAAAGATAACATTGTGGCTCTGATAGATAGACAGCCGCCGGGTGTCACTGTGTAAGACAACGGCGGTGACACGAGGCGGTGGCGCAGTGCCGCGCGGCGCCAATCCGGGGAAAACGGTCACGGGATCGAGTCCGGTGGAAAGCACATACTTGGATTGAATTAGATTAGGGTACAACTGAACATAACACTATTATACACACTGTGGCGCAGTGTTGCACGTCGCCAATACGGAGGAAAAGCTCAGGGGATTGAGTCCAGTCAGGAACACAGGTTATAATAAGTTTAGGTTGGGATTGAACTGCTCTGGAGTGCGATAATTAGCAAAAGATCTCGAACGCTCTCGGGTGCTTATATCAAATACAACCTGTTCAAGTAAAGTTGAGCCAACGTTCCTTCAATTCGGCAATTTCAAGCAAGCTGTGGCGCAGTGCCGCGCGGCGCCAATACGGGGAAAATGTGCCCGGGATCGAGACCGGTCAGAAGCAGAGGTAAGAATAAGATTAGATTAGGATCAAACTGTTCTGGAAAACCAGAGTTCACAAACAAAGAAGTTCGCCGTGTGTTCAAATGAAATTGGGTTTACGTTCAGGTGGTTCGGCAATTTTAAGCCAGCGCTGGTTGAGTGGCGCACGGCGCCAAATCGGGAAAACGTTCTGAGGATTGAGTCCGGTGGGGAGCAGAGAATTGAAAATTATTATGAGAGTTTAGAAGTTTGAACCTAGACGCAACCGACTAAGAAAGGGAATTTAGTGAGCATCACGATCAAGATATATATCTGAGCACACCCTGTAAACACCTGATTCACGTGTCGTTCAAGGCGTAACCGTTCGAAAAAAAAAATCCATAAATTTCCAGTTGTAGTTTGTAATTTTAACTTGGAATGTGCAAAAATCAATAACTAGCATATATGCAAATGGGAATTCATAGATCAATGAGAGTCATCGAAAGTAGAATAAGGACCCATGAAACGAGGAGAGGGGTATCAATCAAATCACATCCTCTAGTACACACTCAGAGGGATGGGATAGGAAGGGAGGGAGAGGGGGAGAGAGAGAGAGAGAGAGAGAGAGGGAGAGGGGGAGAGAGAGAGAGGGAGAGAGAGGGAGAGGGGGGGGGGGTAGAGCAGGGGAGATGAATAGAATTGGGATAGTATGAAGCGGGAGAGAAGGGGAAAGGGAAGAGAGAGAGAGAGACGGTTGAAGAAAGGGAGGGGATGAGGGAGAGAGCCAGATAATGAGCTAAGGGGGGGGGGGGTTGAGAGAGAAAGAGAGAGGAAGGAGAGAGTGAGTGAGAGAGACTTGGATGAAGAGAAAAAAAAGAGAAATAGATACAAAGTTACAAAGAAATCAGAAAGAGAATAGCGACCGCCTGCCCTCCCATCTTACATGTATTATTTGCCATTTGCAAGGGCCCGGCCACTTATGTTCTATGGAAAATATAAGACTTTAGTTCACAGTTGAAAGAGCAGCAACAATGAACGCCACTGCAGTTATTTTTGCTTTTTATTCTCGAGAACACTTTTTCTAGTTGGGGGATAGGAATACTGTAACGAACAATGATGATAGCTGTTCAGTGTTCATCTTACTTTTTTCTCCATTTAGAGGATCTGTAAGTGAATATTATCATATTAGACATTGTTTGCTTATAGAAAAGCATTGACAGGTTAGAATTCTACGTTGATTCTAAGTTATGAGTTTCTTTACTGTAAACTAACTACTAACAATACAACGAATTGTGAAGCAATGGCGCAAAAATAAATAGCAGACTCTTCCATGTTTTTGTTCTCTGGTGTGTTTCAATCCTGTTACGACACGAAATAAATTACCACTGCTAATCTCTCAATTTCGAACGCCGCACTAAATGGTGTGTTTTGTAGTCTGAACAATCCATTGAGAAACCACGCGAGAAAACTTGAAAACTGAAATTAATTTACAAAAAACAATGTACATTTGTTATTCGTTTCATTCGCCAGAATTTTCGGATAAATTTTTCTTAGATCAATAAAAAATTACATATTTAAGGATGGTACTAAAGAAAAAGAACCGCTAACATAAGGATGCGTCGCAAAACTTCGAACACCGAATAAAAAACAATAAGTTGAAATTATTTTACAAACAGTAATGTATGAACATGCAGCATTATCTATGATAAACATTCCATCAAAATTTCATTGGCACGCTGCCAAATCCTCAGTGGGAGAAGCGAGAATTATACTATAATTAACTAGATCAACTAGTAACAATGTAAATGCTATCCTTTTCATGCCTGGACTAGTACTGACCAAGAAACAACGAAATTAGGAGATGAACTAGAGAACTGAATACATTTCACATAATATAATGTCTGAACAAGCGCAACTAATAACAAGGCGTCGCGAATTTTATCAAATTTTCATGCTTGGACTTAAAACAATCAATGCGAAACAAAATTGAAAACTAGAAATTACAATTATTTTTACCATGATAAATGTTTGAACAATCAGTACTATCTCTGAAAAACCTTCGTTCAAAACTAAATTGGCACACTGCCAAGTTTTCAGTGGGAAAGGCGGTAAAACAAGTTCAACTAATACCAAGGCTTGGCGAGTTTTATCAAATTTTCATCGGACTTGCAATGCTGATTTGATTTTGAGTTTGTCTTCTAAATTGGTCTCGTCTACAATGGGGAAGTTATTTCACGTGGAAGAATTTCGTTATATTTGGGGGTGACGAGGATTATTGAATTGGCGTAAACTATAGATATGGCAGAATAGACAATCGCATCATTTCAATGATCAATGTTCTCACTTTTTCTTTGAGGAAAAACGTTGTTTACTGTTAGGTTTTACACAGCAGAACTCAGAGCGTGCAATGGTACGATGCCTCCTTAGAAACCTCACTTTACGTGACAATTCCATTTACTTATAGTAAAATAGAAGTAAAATTTATATTTCGACAAAGAGTAATAAGTTACATGAATAGTGCACTTCATTATTGCACGTTATTGAATTGGCGTAAACTATAGATATTTAGGGGGCAGAATAGACAATCGCATCATTTCAATGATCAATGTTCTCACTTGTTTGGGAGAGAAACGTTTTGAACATAGAATAAACATTCTGAGAAACAGAACAAGAGTGTTTAGTTCAAACATTTGTTGGATTTGTTGTCTCTAACGTAACTGAGTACCAGAAATCTAATACCTTTTACGCTAAGGTACCCTGTATGAACGTTCATGAAGCTCTGAGATCATTCCAATATACTTGACAGCAACAAAAAGAAAAGTTGTTGAAATTCTAACTGAAAAAACACTATGATAACAAGAAAGTCAAAACAACAGTGGGATCAAAAAGAGTAAATCTTGTCAGTTTACATTCAGATTCATAAACACACGTCTTACGGAAAGCGGAAAACAATAATATTGTCTCCCTAACCCCCCCCCCCCCCCCCCCCCCCATATTTATTCAAATCAGGCGCGTGTCTGAAACGCCTCAGGGCACGGTTTTCCAATCAGAGCCAGTGTTTTGAGGAAATACTGGATGGAAAATGTCTGTAGGGTTCTACATGTATGAAAATGCAGTAGTTTATGCAAATTCCGTCAACAATTTGGTACACTTTAGTTTGTTTTTCAGGAATTTGAGAGTGTGAAGTATGAGATATTTGAGAGAAGAGATCAACGATGAATTAAAAATTAAAACTATTTTCACCTAAAACATAACAAACATTGAAAGTTGCACTACAGTACTATACGTTTTTCAATGAAAAAGTGAACAATCGTTGAACTTTTCTACGCTTTCTGTGAGAAATTAGTTCGCATCTGAACCAGTGAGCAGATTTTCGCGTGTGCAGATAGAAACATCTTGAGCGATTTGACGTGATCTTCAGAAGTTATCAAATGTTTGCTGTAGAGTTTTTCGATACACGCCATAACTCGACCAAAAGAAAGTTCAAACTACAAATACAGCCGAAAACGACTACAAACACCGTACTACCGTACTAGTTTGCTCTGGAAAGGGCAAACCCTAATAAATCCTGAACATTGAATCTTGGAAGGGAGGTAACATAGTGATTCATGATAACGATCTTATTAGTGCACGACCGGAAACACATTAGCGTGTTATTCTTTTCATCATCTACGGAATATTGGACTATCAAGAATCTCGTCTGAGTGCAGGTTTCAGTTTACGTTTCAGCTAAAGATGAAATTCGGTCGAAACTGAGCACAAGACAAGTTATCGAAACGCTCATGGGATATCTACAATATCTTTAAATGAAATATAAAAAAAGTAATATATGAGGGTGCGTGTATCACGTTTTTCCCATGTTTTCACGCTTCGAGGACCGATCAACTTTTTCCAAGCATTTTCCCTTACTCGAATTTTCAACCTTTTTCAACGAAAGCGTGATTCACATTTGAATTGAAAAAAATGACGCTTGCGACATAGTAAAGCAGATAATTTGAATAGTATTCAGACAGCAAAAAAGCCGTGAATAGTTTGAGGTTCCCATCATGTGAAAAACAACAATGTCGTCACTCAGTTGTGAAAATAATGGTTGCTCCGTTTGTTGTGCGTATTTGATGCAATTTACTGCCCATTCACTAAAGGTAAACAAAATCAAATTCTTCGAAAACTTGAGGTTAAGTGTTACGTAATTTCGTATAGAAAATCACAATCAGATTATACGATTCTCTATTTGAGCGTTTATTTCACGTGAAATTACGTGAAAAATTCACGTTTCAGAACAAAATCCTTCCAAATTGATTCAACAAAACAACAAAAATGTATTTATAAAAATCTTTATTGAATACATCTAACAGCACTCAATACAAAACCCGTACATCACTGGATTATTGAACCCGTTTTCATTTGACTTATGCTGCTATAGAAATCTCGTTTAAAGCTGAAAAAAGAACATATAAGACCTGGCCATTTATAAAAATCCTAAACCTTTTTCCCGACTCTATACTGAAGGTTAAACAGTGAGTTTGGAACTTGACGCTTGTTCTCCAAAAAATAGCACTTTTACACCTTTTCAAACGACCAGAGCTTATATCTAACGATAAGAAAACTTTCAAAGAATGCAATTTTCCTCAAGAGCGACAATATTTTCTGAACTTATATTCAAAATTATATGTGTCTTAAATAGAAGTACATCGGAAAAATGAAACAACATGATTATTTTACAATGCACCTGAGTGGAAAATCGCATTCTGTAACAAAAACTGGCCGATTCCCAGTAATAAGATAATTATAAACAGTTCCTAGTGCTTTTTCCATTCTAAATTCAAATTCAAAAAAACGTATCGACAAAAAAGCTTATCAAGCTAAAAAAAGTACATGAGTGTACATAGCATAAAACTAGAAATAATTGTATGTCTTTTCATGAAGTTCAAACATGTTGCGTATTTTCTTTTTTTTATGAAATAGTGAACAAGAGTACATTGAAAAAGTTGAGTACACTGAACGTGCCAAAACGATAAATTCACGCAAACGGTCACCTCTTCACGTGATTCTTCACGTGTCACGTGAACGAGATTGTTCGTAAAGTATAGTTCAGTGAAGTTTCTGGTTCCAGAGAGGATTTTTTTCCTATTTTCACACAATTTCCTCATAATCTTCATTGATTGACTCTTCCATCATCTTCTTTCTGATGTCAGTGTCTTGTTGAGATCTATCGTAGCCAGAATCCAACATTGTTGAACTGAAAATAGTTTTTTTTCTAGAGTAAACACATATTACATTATCATTTAACTGTGCGGTGGGAAAAGGCTGTGGGTTCCTCAGGAAGTTTTATCACTTATTGAACGAAATAAGCGTGGTAGAAATAGGTTTGGTACTCGTAAATACCATTCAAAGGAATGTTTTCGTTCAAAACTGTTAGGCTCAAAAAATAGTAAGAACTAACCGACCTCAAGAAAATATATGTTCATACAATATAAGATAACGAGGTTCTCAGAGGGGTTAACTGATGATGACCCAAACCTCTGAGAACAGCACCAAAATCGTCTTGAATCAGGGTCGAAACGATTTCGAGTGGCACCTTTCACTGAGCACATATTTTCATAATAGAATGAGAAAATAATAGTTTGCTCGAACTCGACACTACAAACTACAAACCGGCTGGACGTGGAGGTGGAGTCGAAATCATTGGGAAGCAGTCCGCAAATGGCATGCATTCTCTCGGATTGCACCCCATTTGAGGTGACCTCCTCACTCTTTTCGTCCTCACTGTAACATGAATGTTGCATTCTTAAACACAGAACATTCCGGTTGTTAAAGGAGACCGGAGAGCAACATGGTTTCTAGTAAAGCTGCTGTATCCTACTTTTGATTGGACGCATTGCGTGTCGCGCGGCATTGTCGTGTGAATGTCACGTGGACTGATCAAACTAATATACGAGTTATTTGTGCTCTCTGAGCACAATACAGTTAAAAGCAGCCCAAAACAAAACTTCTGCTCAAGTTGTGTTGCGGTCTCCTTTAACGCAAGACAGTAAATTCAACAAAAGTCCACTCTGCTTACACCCCTAAGAACAGTTTATACGTCAATCTTACGCACTCGCAATGAGTTTTGAATGACTGAAGCTAATTTAATCACAGATTATACAGCAATAATCTGTACTACGTTCCACCGTATTATTGACTGCAACATTTCACAGTCATTCATCACTGGTTCTGTGTTTGTGAAGAAAAGGTATTCAGAGTAGTTCAGAAGTAAATACTCTCTACCACCCACTTGATATTCGATTCCGAAGGGTATCTATGAAGGGGCGGGGCTTCGGATGACGTCACGTGTCTTGATGACATCACAGGCGACGACGAGACTTTGAGAAGAGAGGGAATGGGAGAGGGTAACTCGTGCACCGCCGGGAGGTTCGTCTGCACCCGCAGCTAGAAACGAACCAATATTTTTAGTTATATTACACGTAACACTCACGTGAATGCCACGTGAAACGAGCGATCATTACAATATTCACCGTGTTCAACATTGTGACGGCCTATGAGAACAAAGCATGAAATTGATGGAATTTATATCCAAAAACGCGTATTTCTGACCACTATCAACTTCTTGGTTAATCGTTTCGTCTACTTGAAAGTGGAGTACTCGACCAATGTAATTTGGTGTCTGTCAATAACTAAAGTATAAACGAAAAAACAGTTGTGGGACTGCGCCCCGATGAGACGCAACCAATAAAACTAAATTTGGTAACTCTCCTTTTCTGTTTTTCTCGATATTCTCACACTTTCCCCTTTTGAAAGATAATAGAAAGTTACCATCGGAGGACTTCGCCACGACGAGTTGGTGGCCCAGACAGAGTTCAGTTTACTCGGCAGAATCGGCTCCTCGTCGTCCAACTGGAAATCAATCAATAATTATTTTTTCTGTACACTGGTAAAACATCTTTCAATACCTATGTTACAATACTAAATTTTAGGTATCTTGTATCCTTAATCCTTATAGATTGATTCGAATAGATGATCTTGAACTCTTTTTCGAATTCATATGAATGCTCTGAGTTTTTTTGAGAACTCAAATTCAGCCAATAACTCTTTTCCTGTGTTTTCTGTACAACACTACACATCTATCAATAACTATGTTCATAGTTTGCTGTACGGTATCTCCCTGGGGATCTTTCGAACTGAATATTTTACGGATAGTTGGTTGAAATTGAAGGACGACGTTCCGATTCACACTTGTGTTGTATTTTTCCAGGTATTCGCAAAGTATCAACAAGTAAAAAAGTATACAAACTAAATAATCACCTTGAGAATGGACTGTGTTGATGGAATATTTGAGTTCGGCGTGGACGCGTCCGTAGAGTAGTCGAACTGAAATGCAAAAACATATCAAAACTGGAACAGGCCTACATTTTGAATAACGCATTGGAGTACGAATTAACGTTTTGTTATTTTTTCGCATCCTTGTTCATCGTACCTAAACCTCACGTCTCTGACGTTGAACGTACTTCCTTCTGAAAGAGGTCTCTAGTCGTATATAGTGTTTTCAAAAACTATCTTATTACAGCTGTGGTCGATGAATTGAACTGGCTAGTTAATTTTCAGTGCTAAGAATTCAGTTAAGGTTGGTACAAAAGTGTGTGTTAGTACAAACCTTTATATCGCAATAGGCTGCCGACAACAGTGACTCGTCGTCCAACAACATAGAGTTGGTGTACACCGTCGAAAAAGAGGAAACCGAATCTGTGACCAGAAAGAATATTACACTTTCAACGTGAAAAAGTTACTCTTCGCTGCAGGAGTTCGCGTAAACTACGTATACGTTGTACAGTATCTGATATCTGAAATATCATATTTGTTCGTAGCTGAGTAGAGGTGGTGCCAACTTTGGCGTGTCAGTTGTGGTCTTCCTCAACCTCAACAGACTACAAACTACAACTTTTTTATATTAATCAGACTACAAACTACAGCTCACCCTTCCTCAGCTGTCTCCACTTCCGTCTCTGGACCTTCTCACTCTCCTCCTCTCATCAGACTACAAACTATAAGGGCACCTTTTCCATACCCTCCTCGACGCCGACAGACCACAAACTACAACTTTCCTACTCTTACCAGACTACAAACTACAAGCCCACCATTTCTCAACTACAATAAAGCGCCTAAAAACAGACCACAAATCACAAACTACAACCCACCTTTCCTCAGCTGTCTCCACTTCCTTCTGCGGACCTTCTCGCTCTCCTCGGGTTCCGTCTGACAGGATGACGTCACCATTTTCTTGGCAGGCGTCGAAGTTTCCTCCACCAATTTGGTAAGACGGTCAGATTGAATGAACTTCGAGAAAACCATGCCGCTGAAATTTCAGTTGTCCACTTGTTTGTTGTTTGTTTGTAGTTTGTTTGTAGTTTGATCACACTGTTTCCCAGCTGATATTCGTAGTGTCTGATGTGACCGCACATCGAAATACAACTTCAGATGTGGTAACAACAAATGAGTCCACGACTGCAATAATCTGTATTGTCCTAGTTCAAGACACATCCTCTGTTCAGAAAAATAGCACTAGTGGAGCTTTCTGTTTGTGCATCACAGATTGTTGTGCATGTGAGTGTGAGGTCATGCTCATCCAATTTCCAATCACATAGTTTTTTTCAACCAACCGGAAGTCGCCCGGCTGTTTCTTGATCTTTTCCAGCGTTCGAATTGTATTGAACATCGGTCGATTGTGTCGGAACTGATATCGATTCATATTGATTATTGGAGACGGATGGGGCGAGCCTAGAAATCTTGCTGAGATAGAATATAGGATGAATCAAACCACTGTGGGTACTTCGTCGAGCGGCCAGCGATCTGCGTATCATTGATCTACACACTCTCTCATCAGTTGGCAAATTCAGCGAACGCTCGTCCCGCACTACGCGATCGATTGAAATTTGTTGTCATTGTGGGAAAATAGGAACTTCACTGCTAATGAACCGAATAATTATGTGTAACACTTGAATTTGTACAATGTAAATATAGTTAAATAAGTTTTCAAGTTTCCAATCACACCTTCTCTCATAGTGCTCGTCTTGCTCATCTGGCGGCTCTTGATCGACGGTAGGTCGCCGAGCTGAAATGGTGGAACGTTTTTTTCAAATATATTTTTGTATTATAAATAATTTGGCTGAGTAGCTGAATAAACTCTAAATCGAACTTTAGCTGTGTTTTGTTCCCATGCGTGACAATGAACAAGTGTTTTACGGCAAACGGAAGAACCTATATTGCCTGGGGGGATGTACGTGAGAAGGACGTAGACTATTTAGCGTTCGCTCTTTCCAAAGTAGTCTTTACGGTATATGATGCGCTATCCCAGTTTGCAGTTTTATACTATTTGTAAGTGATGGTCCATATCAAACTACAATGGTCACGCTGTATATAGTCGTCGCCAACGCAAAGGCGGGAGGGTACTGTATATCTCACTTTCCGCATTGTACGCACGCATGTCTTCGATTCCAAAACATGCTCGAAATATACTCTAATAGCGCAGTGGTTAGCGGACTTCTACGAATCTTTTGCTCGCAGGTTCAATTCCGGGGAGAGACAGAAATTTATAAATTTGGCACCCAATATACCTGTTCCTTCTCCTCCTCCCTCTCTTCCTCACTGTCCGACTCGAAAGACGGACCAAGACGAGACGCCAACAGATTGTTCGCGATTCTGAAACAAAATAATAAAAAAAAATGAAGGAGGTTATTTCCAGTATCTTCAGAGTACACTAAATTATATATATATATATATGATGATCACGTAACCAAATGGTTCTCCAACCTTTATCGTGAAGTGTGGAGAAGCTGGAAACGCAGCGAAGCAAGAGTATGAACCACAGCTCTTTTTTTTCTCTTTTTCATAAAATTTAGGCCTATTTCTTATATGAGAAGCAGAAGTTCCGGAAATTTTAACCATAATTTGAATAACCGACCTCCCGGCCATCCAGCCCTTTGCCTCTGCCAGAAACGAGCTGTCGTGTGTGACTTTTTTCATCGGTAGAGCCAGCAGGTTGCCTGCAAATGAGAATCATACAATTTGTAAGTTACAATTGGTTAAATTATATGGTGAAATGTACAGTTTATGTTTATAAAACCTGAGAAGCAGCATCAACAAAACGGTGATTTTTGGTAAAACGTTTGAAAATGTTCTATAAAAATCTATCGACTCCAAACTCTATGTTTGACATTTGAATAACGAATATGTGTATATTTTTTAATGAACTGAAAATCACCATATCAGTCTCCATAGTTGTCGCCCGCCTGACAGTCGGTATATATTTTGCTCTGTGTCTTTATTACAATGTGTGAATTAAAAGTGGATCTGGCCCCAACTATTAATCTCACCCTAACTATACTATGAATATCACCCACACTCGGCCTACCTGGGGCCCGCCCAATAGTCGGTATATATTTTCCGCTGTGTCTTATTACAATGTGTGAAATAAAAGTGGGTGACAAACGATGCCCGGCGGCTAATAAATGAGCCCATGGAAACAAACAAAAACGAATGATGAGGTGGTCGAAAACAAACACATCAGTTCGTTTTTGGATCAAGATTCATGGGAAAAGCTGAGTTATTTATCGATTGATCTAGAAGTTGGAAAAACTTCAAAGTCATTCGGTTTGAAGAGAATAAGAAGAAAACTAATGAAACACGCTCGTTTTTGGATCTAGATTTATGAGAGAAGCCGAGTGATTGATATTCATTGATCTTGAAGTTGATAAAGTTATGAAGTGATTCGTTTTAAGAGAAAAATGATAAAGGCTATGAATACGCGGTGAATTGTGTGTATATAGTCTTTTTCATTCGAGACTCCTACAGTAGGATTTCGAAACTTCCAAGCCGTTTCGCTCACTTAATTTTGATCGATGAAGTTGAGGATTTCAAAACCTCATTCTCCTTCTTACGTATATAGTGAAGATACGAGAGCCTTTTCCATGAACTACATTTCAGCTTCACAACATTTTAAGGTTACTGTAGGAGTCTCAGTGGAAATGATGTGAACTATACCACCCTCTGTTGCTTGTTTTTGGATGGAGATTCAAGGGAAAATAACCGTAATTGAATGTTATTAAAGATCAAAAAGTTACAAAACCATTCGTTTTAAGAAGAAAAGAAGAAAGTTAATGGAACACGCTGTAACGGGAACACGCCTTGTTCACGTGACGTGAGCAAAACGCGTACTTTACAAGTGAATCTTTCAGTAATAAGAGAATTTAACTTATTTAGCAGTTGTGTTGTACCAACTTGCTGTTTTTGTAGTTTGATCTCTGTCCCCCTCTATATCGTATTTTGATCTACCAACCTGCCATTTTAAACTCCAGCGGTACAGTTTCCTCCTCCATGAAGTCTTCATTTGCCACAATCTCAGCCATTTTCTCTATTTCTTCTATGTATTCTTCTAGCAATCGATCCAAAAGTCGCTCCAACGCAGTCTGAGAGTCAATAACTTTGGGAAGAAGCAAAAGTCGATAATTTCGGAATCTCGACAGTTTTTCAAGTTCTGATGTGAAGTTTAGAAACTTTTATCAACTTTCAATGTACTTTGATCTTCGATCTCTGAATGTTTTCGATGAATCTCTGATGATCGGATATTAGTCACTCAATTTTTCGCACTTTACAACTACATCTCACGTGAGAGGCTAGGTGGGGGCAATAAAAAGGGTAGATTAATGTCTCCGGATGAAAATTTGGTTCGAAACCACCCAGTTAGAAGAAAAACTTTAATAAATGGCAGCCCAAAGGTTAATTGTCGATAATTCGAGTTGATTCCGTATTCAAGCGTAGAGAATGATTTGAGATTTGCGTCAAACTGAACTTTTGTTTACTTTGGTCAATTTCAGCCGCCAACACAAAGTTTTTGATCTTTCATAATAAGAAAAAGTGCGAAAATAATATATTTTGAAAACACCAAAATGAATTCCCAGGGATTTCGCTTTTTTCCAGTTGCTCACGATTTTTTTCTTCTTTGAAAAGGCATGCAGGACTATCATCCGCAACTGCTGGGGTGATTTATTTGCGATCGTTAAAAGGACGAGCAAAGTGATTAAGAGTAGGTGAGAAAGTAGAAAAAGAGAATGGGATAGTGGAAAAAAGAGATGTAGAATTGATAAAGAGTTCAATGTTTTTGAGACTAAAGATTTTTCACGAAAGTTAATAATTTACGTATAATAGTAGAGCATGAGAACGTGGCAAAGGGAAATGGGAAGGATAAAGAGTGCAACGTTTTTCTCGAAGGTTAATAGATACCGAATAAGAAACGATTCAAACTGAAAGTAAACTGAATAAGTAATAAATAAAACGACAGAAGGTCGTGATTCGGCCAAGGTGAACTAATATTTCAGATTTAGAGATTTTTCACGTTTACGTGACTTACATAAATCAGTGTTTACCTGTATAAGATTGAAGCACATGGATAAGAGGGTTAATCCAATCAAAATAAGGAGAAAATTATAGAGCATCATGTCCGGATTCGAGAACACAATGTCCCCCAAACCGACGGTACTGAAAGTAAAATGTTTAAAAAATCAATGAACAAAATTCACAGTTTTAAGAGGCGCATATTCATAGATTTCAGTAGTTTGCACTTTTCAAGATCGGTTAATCGAACCGCGTTAGAATTGCTGAAGCTTGGACGGTATAGTCGTCGCCAAAGGAAAAGCGGGAGGGTATTGTATATCTCACTTTCCGCTGTGTACGTAAACATGTCTTCGATTCCAAAACATGCACGTTATGTGCTCTAACAGCGCAGTGGTTAGCGGCCTGCTACGAATCTTTTGCTCGCAGGTTCGATTCCAGTGAGAGACAGAAATTTATAAATTTGGCACCCACTATAACTTTCCTTCCCTCTGATCATCCTACCATCCTAGATGCACACTATACAATATGAAACACAAAGGAATAGGTGAAAATGTTAAAAATATTTCGAGCATTTGAGCATCACACGTAACACCCTGGAGACAAAACTCAAATTTGTTCGTCTTTCTTGCTTTTCTCCGTTTTCGCAATACAAAAATCAGATTTTAAAAATCTTTAGGATACGTAGTGTTACTGTGTTACATGCGACTTTGAAATATGAACGAGTCAAGGAGAACCATCGGAAAAATACAGTATTCCTAACCTGATGGAAACAAAGAAGAAATAGACGCTAGTCATGAATCCCCAATCGGGTTCCCAGATACAGAATAAAGAGGCCGAGAACACTATCCACAGCAGCAGAATACACAGGGCAATCGGGATCGGGAACGAGTTTTCCGATTGCAGGCGATTATTGATTTTGTTCTGGAAATGATTGCCGGTTATTGATTTCTCATGAATCTAACGAAGCGAAATGAAGAAATGATAAACGTTCAAGTGTACAAGATTCAATCATCGCTCCTGTCCTCCGGTCATCATGAAATTATGACGTTTTTGTAGCTTTAATTTCGGAGATGTATGTATAGTATGAAACAGATAGTCGTCGCCAACGGAAAGGCGGGAGGGTACTGTATATCTCACTTTCCGCTGTGTACGCACACATGTCTTCGAATCTAAAACAAACTGGCTATGTACTCAAATATCGCTGTGGTTAGCGCCCTGCTACGAATATTTTGCTCGCAGGTTCGATTCCGGCGAGAGACAGAAGTTTACAAATTTGGTCCGTACTATAGGAAGGTTTTTTGAATTTTAAAAAACAAATTCTAAAAATGATCATAATTCAGAGGAATGAAATAACCTGTTCTTCCGGTTGCATGATGATTCCCTGTTTTCTCTCATCTTCACCCGAACTTTTCTCCGGTGAACAGCCGTTTTCCGCTTTTGAAGTTTTGTACAAACTCTGAAAATTGTTTTAATATACTCTGGAAAATACATTTTTTTCGAGATCCGAAAGAACTATGATAAATGAAACATTGCAGTAGCTTTAGTGGTTCTGAAGAATTTTCACAAACTGAGGTTTCGCGAAATCGACCAAAACTTCGTTGTACTTTGATCTCGATTATCGATAAACGCAAATCGACGAATTTTGACCTAATCGAAACGACACAGGATTAGACAGACTGATGGTTTGGACTTCACAAGCCAAACTTCATACGTAGAAACAGAAACCAAACTGTTCCAATCGTTTCATATAAAAATACCAAACTCATCTGATAATTTCAAACATGACTTTGATAACCTACCATTTTAGGCAGTGAGAGTCTTCGAATCGGCGTGGTCTCCACAATTTTCCTCTTCGAGGTTCGCAGTCTTTTGTAGAGTTTGCGAAGTGCTCGAGACAGAATGCGACCCATGTCCTGTAAAAAAGAAAAAATTCTTTACTACTTCTAGAATAACTCTTTTTTTCTGAATGTAACTCACTTTCTAGTGAGGAAATGCATTTTACGTTCATTTTAACTCGCTTTTCAGGCTGGTAACTTCGAAATCTGAAACGTTTGACAAAATTTGCACTATCTTTCAGGTGACACAAAACTCACTTTTAAAATTATGAGAAAGATAGGTATTCCTATGAGGATATAGAAGATACTGGCCACTCTTCCTCCAGTGGTACGAGTCGTTGGGTAGCCGTAACCTGAAAATAGAAATGAGAAACTAATAAAATAACTTCGAGAAAAACACATGAAATACATATTTGGTAAACACCGCTGTGTTTGTACTTTGATCCCGTTGTCCCCGTTGGTTCCTTATCGGAATTCGTAAGTTGGATGGATTAAAATCAAACTACAACAAATATTTTGTCACACCTGTGCTGATCGTCATCTAATCTTAAAACATGGTACCATCAAAACATCAATAATTGAATTCGTGCACATTTTCGGACGTTGATCTGTCACGCTTGTTCTACTGTATTTTTAGTTTGATCTCGTAGCGTTTATCATTCCCGCAACATGATGTGTGAACAAATCGAACTAGAAAATATCTCTCTCTCTCTCTAGTATACTCTTCCCCTCGAAATTCACGTTGCCACATAGTTTGCCGCTACCACTTGCACATTTGAACGCGGTGTTGTAATGCTTGCGTCGACTATTTTATTGACCCACTAACGAATATTTGGGAGCGCAATTTATGGAAGGCGCGAAACATTTGAGCAAACTAGTGGACTGAGTCATTATCGAACTTTGGTCGGAGTGAAAACTCAAATGTCAATCTGGGACTTATCAAACTAAACCTATACTTGTACGGGCTAATCTGTTGAACTTTGAAAAACATAATAAATGGTGCTTACACCATTTTGAATTTCGAAAGTATACATTTTTCTATTCGAGTATCTAGTATTTCAACAATGTTGAGTAGTGCACAATAATAAGTAATAAATTTTCATATTTGTCAGTTAGTCAATAATATTGACGTGTTGACAACATCTCACATATGATGGATGGGGTTCTTGTGTAGTCACTTGTTCAAATTGTGGTCACATGTAAAGTATAGTTTTTAGAATGACTCAGAGAACTATGGACATTGAGAAAGAAGAAAACGTACAAAAAAATTCACTACCTCCTCCAAACTGAGTAATATGATAGTCATATACTATAAAGTATCCAAACTTGAACAAAGATCAGCAAATGTGCTATTTATCATTTTATCACTTGCAAATTATGATGTGTTTTACTTTTCGAGAATTCGTACAACGAGAACTATATTGTATTTCAATAGATCACAGAAAATCTCTATAAGTGGGTTATTTTTATGAAGTTTAGTTACGCTTTTTTCAATGGTCTGTAATTCTTTCCAACGCGCCACTGTTCAAACGGCCGTAATGCGCGCACTTCGCGCGGCATTGATGCAAATCGTACTAGATACGGCGCAACGCCAGACGCGCTTGGGAGGAAACTAGTTATTTCAAGCCGGTGATGATAAGAATTACCGTCCGATTGTTAGAGACGATAAAAATGGCTGCTTTTGCCAGAGGCTTCACAAACTTCTATGTTTTCAATTTTGGAAATTCTTCATTTTGAAAGTTATCTCTTTTGCTTAAATCATACAATTGTTCAATTGAATTTTCAATAAAAATTCCAATGATTTCTGTTTAGAACAACATTTTACATTAAACATCCTATTTGATTAAATTCTACAATGTTTAAATGAAGTTTTTAAAAGATTCTTTTACGGAAGTTTAAAGAGTTCATTTTTATTCCAATGTCTCCTTGGGTGAATGAATAAAGGATTTCAACAGCGAAGCATGGTCCAAACCGATACAATGTAATACCGTAACCCACCGATAGTAGTGTACAACTGTCCCGCGTAGAACATGCTACCCAGCCATGTCCAGGGGGTGTTATCCGTTCGTTCATCTATAACTTCGGTCAGGTTCAAGTGGTCCAGGAACCAATATAACGCCTGTTTAGCGTGGTGAACCTGAAAAATACGAGAGAAAATAATGTAATAAAAAAGAAAGAATAACAAATAGAAACCTATACACACTGTTTTGGAATATAACTTGTTTTATAACCAGATTGGTAGTCCAGATTTGGGTTGTTCGTGAGCCTATACACCAAACTCCAAAGTTTAGAACTTACAATAGCTCTTATGAATCGAAAAAAAAGGAGATTTTGCACAATACTAACAGTTGCTAGTCGAGTTTTGCCAACCTCTTGCTATATATATAAAAAACAATTCAGTTTTTTTCTCAATACAACGAAATTGAATTGTATGTAGTTTCAAGGCCAACTAACCTGCAGTTCCCTATTAGCTTTCAGCAGCTGATCATGACACCTTACTTCCAACATTCGATCCAGCACCTGAATTTAGAAAAATACACTTTTTCCATTTACAAATTAATTCTAAGGTAGTGTTCGCATATACTATGGACCACCTTCATTGACAAAAACAGAAAGTTCACGAATTACACTTGTCACGTAACTTGTAAACTGCCCAAAAACTTAAAACCTACCTGATCGAGTGCGAAAACGGTTCTATTCCGGTATATTTCCCTCCTGACTTGATCTCGATCTCTTTCAAAACTTTGAAATATGAATGCTCCCAAAAGAGTATAGGAAATGAGAGCTAGAAACGGCACCCAGACACTCAGCTTGAACTTCTGATACAACCATTTTATACTCCGATATAATTGGAACCTCATATCTGAAATACACGAAATATGTGGGAAAAGTTTTTTGGAAAAGTTTTTCACATAGTTTATTTAGCTACAATCGGAGAGTATTGAACTTTGGTCAGAAACCAGGAGAGGCGGAAGTAAGTTGTGTTTAATAAAGAACATATATGAAATAATGATCATATGTGTTTCGTTTTGCAGATTCAATTTGCTTCGAGATCTGGAAATGTTGCGATTTTAGAGAATTTTAGAGTATGAACATAGTAAAATGAGTTCGATTTCTGGATGTGTAGTAGATACACACGCAATACATAATTTCTGCTTGTTTAACAATTATAAGGAGTGACCAACTTTTTATTGTAGTTTAAGCTCACTACACGTTATTGCTTACAGGTTGTATTCAATAAATAGTCCAAGCTACAAGTACATCGGTATAGAGTAACATACACCGGATAGGCCAATTCTGAAGAGCGAACCCTATATAGCCCTGCCAGGGCTGAATTATCCCAAAGCTCAAACAAAACTGATAATCAAATCACTTTGTATTGCGAAATGGCTTCAAAAAAGTGTCATTTGCAAATATGGCTAATCTCAAAGCTTCAGACAAAAAAACCAAGCAAACCTAATTGCTATTTTGTCTGAACTGAATAAAGCAAATTGCGATACGGAGAAGGGTAAGTTCAAACACGCAATAAAAAATGACCAAGTATCAGGAAGTACGTTCATGAGATTAAAAAAAGTGTTTCAACATATACTGTTAGTTAATTGCACAGTCACGTGAAACATGTTGAGCACAGCAGAACTCAGAAACGTGCAATGACAAAGTACACGATTCCTCATTGTTGTGAAAGTATACTATACTAGTTGTGCAAATTTACTATTTTGCTTTTAGTATGATAATACTGTGGTTTTTCACATTCATATTCGCATTTCATTAAAGAAACAGTAGAAAAGAATGATCGACACGAAAAGAATGATCGACACGAGACAAACTCCTAGAGAAAAAAACCAAGGAGGAGAAGAACAAAGACATGCTCTTGCCATTTGAGTTATGACGCGTACTTAATGGAATGAGCGCTTTTTGTGATTCTGACCCAAATTCGCAGTATACTAGAGGTAAATTGGATAGTCACGTAAAGTTATCATTCTAATGAGGAATCGTGCACTTTGTCATTGCACGCTTCTGAGTTCTGCTGTGTTTAACATGTGTCACGTGACTGTGCAATTGATTAACAACAGTATGGCTGATTTTCACTAGTAATGTTTGTTCTTGTGATGACGTAACATTTAGCAAGATTTCTTTTTGATGTATCTCTTGTTATTCTGTTCGAATTAAAGTAAATCCTATTAGTATGCTCACTTAGCTGATTGTTAATACTTTCTATCTCACAAACTGTAAATCAAAACAGACTGTTGCAAAAAGGTTGAAAACCACGTCCACAAATGCGTGCAAACTTGTGAGCTATTGGTACTACAAATGTATAGGTCAAGTGACACTCTTTGTTGCATAAAACCGCAAATTCGGTACGAGCAAAGAATTTATTAACATAACGTCACCTCACAAAGAAACATTTGTTTTGTTAGTTATACTGAAAAGTTACAACCTTTAAACACCACGCAAAACACGTTAAACGCATCAGAATTCAAAAACTTTCAAAGATAGCGTGTGTAGCTGCTGGCGGCGTAGCAATCCGCACAAAAGTTCATAAGATCACCTCATGAGCTATTAGCATGAGTTTCTCATGAGATTCTATTGATTGCTATGCTACAACATTGATAGTTCACGAGTAGCTCATGAGGTATCTCATGAGAAACTCATATGAACTTCTCATGAGGTTGGAGGAATTGCTACGCCGCCTGATGTTACAACTGTCACATAAACACAAATCATCAGATTCTCAAGCCAATCATGCGTAAATAGAGATTTATTCATATTCTCCAAGTTGTTTTCAGTTCTATTATTTTGAGACTGAGACAAGACTAAAAAGGGGCAAGCGCAAAACTTATCCGGAAACCTGCAATCACAAAGAACACCACTACTAATATTTCTCCACGTTGCACTTGAATATGAAATTACTTTTAGTATTTCGAGACAGGGACTATACTAAAAAAAGTGGCTGTCTCGTTACTAGTACACATTTGCCAGTTAATTACACAGTTAGTCAGCAAACTGGCCACTCAAAAAGTTGCGTATACTCTAAAAAAGTATAAAACTACAAAATAACTTTAACTTAGACAGGGACTATACTAAAAAGTGGCTGTCTCCGATGGAAAGTATAACAGGGGATGATGGAGTGATTTAGCCGGCCCGGCCGCAATACGTTTTAATATCAGCACACTTGTTCTGGAGGGATGGACAAAGGGTGGCAGCTAGTATCAAGACGGATTCTAGTGACAGGCCTGGTGTCAATAAGTATAGGGAGTGACCAATTCTTCCTTGTAGTATGATCTCGAAAAAACGCCAAACTACAAACAGAGAGAGAGAGAGAGAGAGAGAGAGAGAGAGAGAGAAAGCGAGCGAGCGAGAGCGAGAGAGAGGGAGATGGGCAACGTGTGGCAGCTAGTATCAAGACAGTTTTAGTGACAGCATCTATAGAAGTGACCAATTCTTTCCTGTAGTTTGATCTCGACATAAACCGAACTACAAACACATAGGCTCTACGTTTTGATATCAGCATACTTGATCAGAGGGATGGACAGAGGGTGGCAGCTACTACCAAGACTAGTGACAGACAGGGTGGTAATATCAAAAGGTACAGAAAGTGACCAAATCAGCTTTGTAGTTTGATCTCGAAACACGCCAAACTACAAAGGAATACATACGGACAGAGGCTGGCAGATAGTATCAAAACGGACAGATGACAAATCTATTATTTAACTTTCTGTTGTAAAGTTAGTAGCTTCTTAACTATGCATAGTTACTAATTTATCGGTACCTACTACTGAGACATACGTTTTTTGTGTCATTGAGGTAGCAGGACTAGTGCAAAGCAGGGTGTCATTAACTAAAGTTGTAGTTCGATCTCAAAACACGCCAAACTACAAACAAAGACGGATGGGCACAGCTACTACCGGAACTAGTTACAAGCAAAAACCATACGAAAACATAAAACAATAAAGAGTAGTTATGTATCATCAAGTATTGACAAGCTAGCTGTAATCAAGAAAACGTTGAAATTTGTAGTTTTAACCCTTTCCTTTCTATTTATGTATCTAAGTGTTTCTCTGACCTCAGTTACAGAAGAAAAAGTGACCCACACAGCAAAAACTTGGTCCTCGTTCGTTGAATCTGTTATTTAACCCATTTCGAAGTATGATCCCGACGCAATCAAATGTTGAAAACGTCTCAAGTATCAAGGGAAAATAGGGTAGGGAATGATAATATGGGATGAGGAAGTAGGAAAGTAGAAAAGTAGAGAGAGTTTGAAAAGTCAGTAGTTAGTAGGAGATTAGGAGAGGAACAAATCATCGAAGAAAGGAAAATTAGGAAAGTATGTAATTTGGAACGTAGGAAAACATCGGAAAGTTAGTAGTTAGTAAGAAACAAGACATTAGGAATTAGGAAGGTAAGAAAATGGGTAAGTAGGAAAATAGGAATTAAGGAAAATAGAAAAAAAACAGGAACGGTACGTTAGTAGTTGATAAAAAGTGAGAAAAATAAGACAACACCATTAGGATTTAGGAAAGTAGGGCAGGAGGAAGTTATGATATGAGCTCCCTGTGTTTTCGCTTGCATTATGACTGACAGCCGAAATTGTTACAACAAATATTAAAAACACCCTAGGCTAATAATTGGTTGGTCTTTTGCTGATTGGAATGAATTGCCATCTTTGATTTCAGATTCTTTTCAGTAAAAAAGTGATCATTAGGTTTTGTTAAGATCATTATCTAATTCAAATGAATTGAATAGTTTTTTAAGGGGTACACAAGCGTATTTGTACATTTAGAAAAGAATCGGATAGTGGCAAACAGAGATATTCAAATTATAAGATTTTCCCGTACGCTATTCGAAAAAGATACGAACAAGATAGTAAACAAATCGTGTACAAGTGGGCATAGTTATATAGTTAAAAAAAGAACGAAGCATTTGGAGATTTGCAGAAGTTAATTAAGTGGTTCAATTGAGAAGTGACCGTGCAAAATAACAAATTTGTTGATGCTATAGTGAAAAAATTGCAACTTAGTGGAACTTTCTCATCTTTTAAAAATACTCATTTTTCCATTTTCCGGAAGGTTTGTTTTCGAAACTCATATTGCGCTGTTTTTTGGATTTTACATTATAGGAAAATATTGTAAATCATCTAAAAAGGTTTTGAAACTTCAGGTTGAATGAATCTAAGAAGATACTAGTATCAAATGTTCTCACTTCCCAAGCAATCAAAATAACACAGTTTTAACAGTTCACGTTTACATGACTATATATACGTAAAGTGCGAACTTTCCGTCCAATTAATTCCTTGCGAAACGTTAATTGGATAAAGTAATTATCGATTGAACTCGAGAAGACCACTTCTAATCAAAAATCAAAAATCAGAATGACGGAATATAAATGGGGATCTACCCGGGAGCAGCAGCTGCCACGGCATTTTCGACAGCGGCGAGGGGTCGAGTTCAGGCCACGCCCCTTTTTATAAGGGCACAAAAGGAGATAGATGTATAGATAGACACTGTTAGATGTGAAACACCAATTGGAAAAATGTGAGAAAAAAGAAGAGGATGGAAAACGGTATAGAAGCTCTGTTGGAGACTTATTGTATTCGCCTAACACTGGGTGGTCAGTTGAAGAAGGACGATTATGTGGACCGATCTCGTGTCAACGGTCCTTTAAACTGCAATTGAAAAATGTAATACAGTTTAATGGACTGAAGCGTTGCGATTGGACCACATAATCGTCCTTCTTTAATACCGAGACGAACTTATATGAGAAAAAGGTGTCAGCGGAATCGGAAGTGATAAATACACTGTGGTTTGTAGTTTGATCTCGAAACACGCCGTAGTTCGTGAATTCCCACCGAAACGCAGTGGGATCAAACTACAAAAACAGCTGGATAGGATATAGGACAACATACGCCGTATAGGATAGCTCTGAACAGAGAAAAACTCATAGTTTCACTCTGAAAATCATGATAAATTTAAGCAATCAGTGAAATACTCTACAAATTTTTGCTTTCCGATGTAACGCAATGGAAAGGATTGTTTTAGTTCGATCTCTTGTACAGAAAGTGAACAAAACTTCGTTGTAATTTATCTCTGAACCCGTGAACAATTTAAGCCAGGAGATCAAACTACAAACCCATAACACTAGAATAAACAACATTTTTCAGGCCGATTCAAATCAAATGGGAACGGGATCAAACTACAAACCCATAGGACTGAGGTAAAGTACATTGAAACGCAATGAGAGAGGTCGCCGCCGAGTTCAGGCCACGCCCCTTTTTATGAGGGCAGAAAAGGAGACTTTGATTGGGGGACAAAGTACGGAGGAAACACGCAATTATCCAAGAAATTTATGAGGCAACTCAACGAAGCGTCTCAATTAGTTAGAGCAAATGTTCGTGTACTTGAAGAGTGCAACATTAATTGGTTTGAGAGGCCGTGGGAGTTTGTAGTTCGATCTCTGAGGGTTCGGAAGTTGAAGTTCACCTTACCGGAATGCTAGTTTTTTACGGACATTATTTCGGCGGTGTCTTTACTTTGTTTGGAGAAATACACTTTACAAAGACAAATCACGTTTTCAACCTTAGGTGGACTGTCTGAGAGGGTGGAGATGCTCATGCTCAGGGTTTCGCGGTATACATGTCGATTTGAGTATTTCAATTTTATTATATTGTGTTTTAATGTAAAACAGCACATAGTATACTCTGAGAAGTGAACGAATGGACTAGAACTTGAACTTTGAATCAAAAAGGACGTGAAAAACGTTATGAATGACTGTGATTACTGTTTTACTTTTGAATAGTTCAAGCAGTTGGGATACCAAGGTTCAAACAGCGAAGGTTTTTCATACACTCAAATTAAAAGATTAGATTCAACCCTCACATCTCAGATTTAAAAAGGCTTCCGTATCGACGACTGAACTCTCCGAACTTGCGTTTTAATGGTTTCCCTGGAACTCTTTTTCTTGCTTGATACTAAATAAACATTGAGAACATCAATTCATTTTGGTTTTTACAAAAAGAACACTGTGCTCGATTTCTCACACTGCAACTTGATATTCATGGGACGAAAAACGAATTCTACAAAAAAGATTGGAGTTCAAATTTCTCATTTTCCGTTTCGAAACTGAGATGAATTGCTTTAACAGAATTCAAGACCCAAAAATCACATTCACAAAAATCAAAAATTTTCTTTGAATTCAACGAGAATGTATTTAGTTTCAAAAAGAAAGACAGAATGAGAATTAGTAGTTTTGGTTTGGAGCAAATACCATAGTACTAGTCCTCTAGTTCATTAGTACAAAAACTCAATCAAAATTTGTGGGCATAGTTTAGTTTACATGAGAACCAACTGAGTGTGATTAATTTCTTTGCCATTAACATGAAACGTTCGCATATAAGAAAATATTATTATCAATACTTTCATTATTCAAATCAAAGAAAAAGAGAAAAACCGAAAATAATTGCCGCTTTTGCATGTCAATGTGCAGAGATATCCACATAGCATAATCGAAATTTCATCCAAATTCAATTTCGTATTGCGCTGTTTTCGTTTTTTCCGGTTTTTAATCTACCCAAATGCTTATTTATTTGCTTCTCGCCAGACAAATATATTTCATTTATGAAATATCTTGTGGTTGATGAAGCTCTCCATCTCTCATTCTCTCCCTCTCGCATCATATATGTCTATCTTTCTACCAGATTCTATTTTCTCTCTTTCTATGTCTCTCTCTCTTTCTTTCTTTCCCACAGTCTCTCTCTCTCCCCTCTTTAACTCATCATCATCTCTTTCCCCATCTCATTTCTCCCTATTCCTCTCCTTCTCTTTTTCTCTTCCTCCTCCCTCTCTCTCATCTCTCTCTCCCCGCTCTCTCTCCCTCTCTTTCTCTTTCTCCCCCCCCCCTCTTTCATCTCTCTTTTTCTCTCCCTGCTATTGGGAGGGCCTGAGAGCAACAGTTGCTAAATCGAGAGCAATTAGAATCAGATAAATGGAGCTAAACACTGTGAGATAGAAAGAAAGAAGGAAAAGAGCAAAATCCCAAGCTCCGACACAAGTATCTATGGTTTTGCAAAAACACTGCCGCGCACGGGATTCGAACCCTCGTAGGGAACAAAACACTTTCGTGGTTTTTGTGTTGAAGAGAGAGTGAGGGAAAGAAAGAACGAGAGGTAGAGAGGTAGAGAAGGAAAGGAATAGATAGGTAGAGAGAGGGAGAGAAAGAGAGATGAAAAGAGAGAGGGAAAGAGAGAGAGAGGGAGAGAAAAAGAGAGAGAGAGAGGTTCTGAGTCTCAAAAACCGCGCCTAAACTACATTTGGTCATGTTTATTTTATGGCTCTTTTCTCAAAATTGCACTCTGAGTGCCTCATTTCGAAGCACGCGAGCGGAAACATGAAAACGAACTGAAATTCGAGGAAAACAAGCTCAGAAACACAGAAACGAACCAATTCTTCCTCAACCAGTTATTTGGTAACCTAACCGGGTTTGGGTAACTTATTTCAGGTTGACTGAGTAGGTAACCAGGGAGTGAACCACTCGATTACGTTAATTTTATCGTAAAAGATTTGCGTTAGATTGAGTAATAAATTTTCATTTCGGAGCACGCGAGCAGAAACATGACAAACATACTGAAATTCCGCGAAAACATGTTCTGAAACCAACAAAAGTTAAAAGTTAAAAAGTTGAAGTTAGCCCTGTTCTCCAAAGTTCGTTACGGAACTTGCAAGGGTCAGTCTCAGAGGGAAACTCTGTAAGGCAGACTGAATTTGGTCTACCATCCCCATCCAGCCACGGAGCACCAGGGGAGGCTTCAACTTTCGTAGACATTCTACTACCAATTCATCGCCCATGGAGGGATGAATGCCTTGGTTGGGCAGTGGTGGGGATCGAACGTGTGACCCTTCGAGTGGTGGGTGGCGCCTTAGCCACTACACCATTCCACCAGGACCGTACTCGGACGAGAAATATTTTGAATAATTGATTTATTCACATGTGAGCATGTTGGTTGAACCACAAAAACGTTCAGATTTAGGAAGTAAAACCATCTTTAGGTTATACAGGGAGTGATGAATTATTTGTAGTTTGATCTAAATACAGACCACAACCGGATCAAACTACAAACACAGTTCTTAGCTAGATGTAGAGTATCTACCCAATTCCCCTTACCGCAACCTATCGATCGAGAGAGCTTGGACGTCGATGAGACGGCAGACAGTATAAGAAAGTCTACGTATCTCTGATCTACACACTCTCTCGTTGGGAAAAGGGAAGGAGGAAATACAAAGTGGCTGAGGTAGTCAGCCACGGTAGCGCCAGTTCTATGCGATGGGCGAATTTCAAAAGGCGAGAGAGTATGGAGGTCAAAGAGACCCCAGACAGTGAACGAGCGTCTGCGTATCTTTGACGCGTGTACACTCTCGTTGGGGATTGGCTACCTGCCACAAAGTAGCTGAGAACTCAGAAACATTCACGCTACTTTTCTGAGATTAGTAAACTACAATCTACAAAGGCGAGACATTATGGAGGTCAGGGAGACCACCACAGTCTGCGCCTCTCAGACCTACACTCTCTCGTTGGAAAAGGGTGAGCTACAAGAAAGGTTGGCCAATTTGCTGAAAATAACCCGAGATAGGTTATGGATAGGGCATTCGTAAAAACTGTAGAGGCCGAGAAGTTAGATGACTTCCGAATGGTAACGATAGATCATGGAGGTCGATGAGACCCCGCAGACAGTGTGAGAACGTCTCCGTCTCTTTGACCCACACACTCTCTCGTTGGTAATGGCTACCTATTTACCTTAAGTTATAGATAGGGCATTCGTACTTGGTGGGGGGTAGAGGCCAAGAAGTTAGATGACTTCCGAATGGTGTCGTAATCAGTCAAGGGGAAAGGAAAGGGGAAAAGATATATGCGAATACAGCTAAAATTGGGATAGAGAAGATAATAATGTAGAGAGGAACACGGAGTGAGAGAGCGAGAAAAGAGGAGAGAAAGAGAGGGAGAGAGAAATAGAGAGGAAACAGACAAAAGATGCAGAAAAGACACTAAGAGTAAGAAATTAAAAAAATGGAGAAATATAAAGAGAGAGAAGGAGAGGTGAAACGGAACAAAAACAGGCAGAGAAAGAAAGTGTGAAAATGAAGAGAGATTTGGAGACAGTGACAGAGAGAAATCAGGTGAATAGAGAAGGAGAGAGAGAGAGAGAGAGAGAGAGAGAGAGAGAGAGAGAGAGAGAGAGAGAGAGAGAGAGAGAGGGAGAGAGAGAGAGAGAAGGAGAGATCTAGAGATAGAGAGACCTCCCTATGACATATTTGCTGCCAACGTTGCACTCATCCTTACATGCTAAGCCTGACAAATCACACCGCCTTAACCTCACACACGCAAAACGGAAACAAAAACGACGAGAATAAAATAAGAATAGTAGTTATAAAATCTTTCATTTGGAAAATCATTACAAAAATACCGAAAATCGACTATGAAACATACGACTTTACCCGCACTGGATAATTACAGAATAAATACTTGTAATTTCACTAATAGTATACAAGGATAAATATATTGGAAACTATCTTTCATGTACTTTGAAATCTAGAAGAAGAGTTTTAGGGACATTCTATGAAGATATATTTACAGTAACATTTACAATTTTACGACAATTTGAAGATACAGGATACAGGAGTGGAAAAGAGCCTCCCTCAAAACTTTTTGGGGTTCCGTGAAACTTCTTTCATCTTCTATGAAATAAACTACCCATTCTTAATAATGTCCATATTCGCTAAACCTACTGTGAAATTTTCGAGAAACCTCATGTAAACCCGAAATCTCGATATATTTCCACACAAACATCATACAACCCCTCAATTTACCACCAAACCACCCAAATTGATCAAACTACAAACTACGATTTCTGCTGAATGTGAATATGGAACTTGACGGAAGGTAGGGATTCTACCGTGGGGGTGACCACGGCATTTACCCCCAGGTTAGCCAGGGCCCCCCTGAGTATTCCACTTGGGAGGGCCAGAAAAACACAGGACTCCTTCACGAATTGGGCTCCCTCCGAAAACGACGTCACAGACGAGAATTTGTTGTCTTGCACCACGTAGACACCCTAAAATAGAAAGAAGATAAATGAAATGTATTTTAGTATAAGCGATAATAAAATGTAAAATAAAATAGATATTCACTAAACATAAACATCATCAGCTGCCTATATTACTATTACTACCTTTCTTCTTTGAATCTTCGGTTCAATAAGTATTATCTATGCTGTATTACATATATATATAGCCAAAGAATTTTCATAAAATGTGACTTGCGATAAGCAAGCAGTTACTTGGCTATTCTACATAATACGTGGAATGCTCTCGAATTGACTATAAACTGATGTTTTTTTGTGTAATTTCGACCGATGCATGAAAATTGAAAATGTACGGGGTACGATTACTACTTTCGAGAACGGGTCCGGTTGAGAACTTGAATAAATGGAATCTGGATGATGATGACTAAACTGAAAAGCTGGTAGCTAAATCAGGTCTTGAACAGTAAATTTCGACAATTGTTGACAATAGGGTAGTTCGAAATCCTGATTTTGAAAAAAAACGGGTGTGAAACGATCCATCAACGTTTGATGGAATAGAAATCAACTGACTTGATGATTTGTGCGAAGATTGTCCACTTGTTTTCCAAACGCCGCTGACCAGAACTCCTTACAGATGAACTTTACCATCTGGAACATTTGAAATTGACAAGTTAACACAAACTACAGAAAGGGTGATATCAGTTCTTTCAGTTCAGTTCAAAGGTGGCAACAAATATCTGGAAAATGATTATGATGCTGTAAAATCAGATGCAAGCACAGAAAAAAGTCGAGTATCTTGAAACGAGAAACTGATCATATTTCGAGAAATAGTTAAAACCTGCTGAGACTTACCCCAAACAATCCTAGTGAAAAAAAAACACAAGAAATATTCCCGAAAATCGAGAGAATAGATGAAATTATCATGAAATAACCTCGAGTTCGGTGACGAGTCTTGGCGCGTCTTTGGAGAGACGTTCCGATAGCACATAGCCGACACGGTAACCAATCGATTCGAGTTGCGTTTCGGTATTCGTCTGAAAAAACCACCATGAATAAAACGTTTACGATTCACGAGCATACACTCGAGAGACGTGTAGACGTGACCTAGGTTCTAGATTTTGAAGAATCAGAAAATCTGGAAACCGAGAGTCCCACTAATTCAGTTTTCCAAACCGGAATACCCTGGTCCCCTGCGGCAGCTACGGTTTCGGGGGGAGGGCGGGGGTATGATCATGATGAATACATAGCTTGAAAATCACATCCAGGCGCAGAATGCAAAAATATAATGACGCATTTTGAATTTGAGAAAAAAAACAGATTCCTTTTCTGCGGATTGCGAAACCAGGGAAAACAGGTGAAATTTTGGAGAATAATTGAATCTTACGGAATTAGCAATTAGCTCTCAATGATCCTTCAATAAACAAATAAAAACGAAATTGTTCCAAAAAAGGAAGTGATGCAACTAACGTGAGTGAATGCTTGATGAATCAACGAGTTGTACTTGTCCAGTTCTGAAGTGTCCACACATGTATCTGCTACCTGAAATGATCAAAATATAACTACCGAAACACTTTCGAAGAACCCAATTGTGATCTAAGGTATGCGTCCCGAAAGTGAGGTAACAAGCTTGATTAAAGAACGATTGCCGATAGTAATAATAAAACAACAGTCAAAACGAATTAACGAATAGTAAAGTAAGACTCGAATCGGGCGGATTACACACCGGGTTGATATCAAATCAACCACAAATCAACCCGGTTGCTTGTGTAATTGGCCCTCGAATCGCCCTATATTTACGTATTATTATAAGAGATTTATTCGGAAGAATGTGGGATTTATTTTGCCGAGAAGATAGGAGCACATGGAATGCGTGAATTTTCTTTTACTAAACATACTAAAAGCTCTCCTCTCCATACTTTCCTCGACCTTATCTTATTTTGTTCCCACTGTCTTTCTACGATGAACGAGTGCCGCATTATATACATGTGAATGAAAATGAAAAAATATATAAGGTACGCACCTTTTTCCACTGTTCTTTGGCTACGGAACGACGTTCTTCGCTTTCTTTTGCGTAGTTGACGATTTCAGCATGAAGAAGGTCAAAGGGAAACGCGGCCACCGACATTTCTTCAACGAAAAGAAGATAAAAACACCTGAAATAAACCGGTTGGTTGAAAAAAAATCACAACAAAAATAATAAGAGCATGATAAAAACAATTTGATAAATAATGAAGAACTCGAGATGGTTTATTTTAAGGTATTGATCGACTAAAAACTGTTTTGGCAAATTGCCGAACTGGTTTCCGTGCGGGACCCATTGCAGTAGAGCGCGGGAGAGTGCAATATTCAAATATTACTACGATTTGAGTTTGATTTTTTCGAGTTAAATTAATTGGTTTCATTATTTTTCATCAATTTTCTTTACAACCGATACATCTCTCATTATCATACAAAGGAATGAACTACTGCACCATGTCTCTCCAAAAATATAAATTCAACTGGATTGTCAACAAAATACAATCCAAACTACAAGATCAAAAAAACAAACAAAATGGAATTTGACCTGGAAAAGGAACACGAACACAAGGCCGAAAAAATAATAAATACAGATGTCGCAGTATTTCGCCTCATCTCAAGCCCCGTTTGAACGATTCTCGATTCGATTTGTTATTTGTTGTCATTTAAACTGTATTTCTTGGTGTTAGTGTTCTTTTGTGAAAAACATGTATATACTTCTAGGTACACGATGGATCCTCGCGTAATTTGTGATATCTGGAATTCCACGATGAATCTGGACATGATTCCAGATGATATAATCCTTCCCAAGGTGAGTCGTTTTGACAGTTCTCGTTCTAAGAGCCTGGGAAAATACAAATTTTCGATTCGATGGACAGATCTCGTTTTTTTATTACAGGATTCTCACTTCACACATAGCAGTAAAGTCCACCTATGTAATATCAGATAAATGTCAGTGAAAACAGCAGTTTTTGCTCGTTCGCTCGCCATTCGCGCAAAGTTATCAAACAAAGTATGTTCATTCATTTCCGGGCGGAACCGCGGAACGTATTCCCTGAACCCCTAAAAAGACAAAAAATTAGATCAGTTTCTCTCCTAGTTTACACAATGTTCCTAAATTCATTCATTTGCAGGCGGAACGCATCCAGGAGCTCTATCGTCGTTTTCTGTTGGCGTCGATGGAGATTCCGGAGCAGTCCCTTCATCAACTACCGCTCGAATGCAATGAACCGGAATTCGCGGAGACGCACTCGAGAGGCATTCCTATCACCATTCTCTACGCCACCATGTCAGTTCGTCCATATTTCGGCTAGAGAGTATGTATTTGAATAGTGAAATTATCGAAAAATGTGACACTCACTTCCATACTCTACACAGCCGTAACCAGAAAATCGTCGCGAAAATTTGGCTACTTTCGATGCGAGTTTTCACGAACTGTAATCGGTAAACCAGTTGCTTTTTGTGGATTAATGATATTTACTGGTGAAGTTGAAACAATATTTTTCAGGGCCAGTTTCGTAGCCGATTTTTGTTCTGCGAATGATCTGATGTTCACCATGTGTGACCTAGTCAACCCGGAACCCCGCAGAACCCGCAAATTCCTCTCCATATTCGCCGATTACATTAAATGGCACTCGGTTAGTCGCTTATAAAAAAATATTTATATTTTATTTGGGATATTTTAAAACGTGAGTTCATATGTGAGGCGACTTTGTTGTTCACAAAAATTCATTAAAATTCGGGTGTTTCATCTGGGTAATTGAACTACCAAACTAGATATAAATTGGGGCAATTCACTAGTAAAAGTGTTTGTTGAAATTTGGTCAGTTAAAAATCCCGCTTTTGAAGAAAAACGGGTGATTCAATCGACAATCCAACAAAGTCGCCCTACGTTTGCGTGAGTTTTGCGTAATTTCAACTGTTTCGCTGGACCTGGACGCTCATAGGTGTAATGTATGCGTATCCAGTTTTCAATCATGTAAAATCTTCTTTTTCAAAGAAAAATCATAGGTGCGATACCCCGGTTAGCTAAATGGGGGATCCTTAACCTTTCCTTTAACTGGACTAGGGGAGATCAATAACTATTGTGATAGTGTTGGGTTTATCAGATAATTACCTAGGGGTGACCTATAACTTTTCATATTTTCTGTGGAGGGGATGTTTAACTGTTTAACTCCCCCAACCGACACTATCCCACCTATGATTTTCATACAAAATATATTTGTATATTGTACAATTGTACTATTTATTCATCTACATTCAAATAATGTGGCACTAACTCATCAGACATCAGAGAAAGAGTGAAAAGGCAAAATGTGAAAAATCGACCGTAAACAAATGGAGTTATTGGGAGACTGGAACTTTTTATTGGATGTGGTCACGGAGCTTCGGAGCTAATTTGAATATTTCCTTTGCAGAGTTCGATCGAAGCCTTCGATTCGGTGGCAGAACAGTATGACGGACAACGCAAGGAGCTAGAGGCTGTTCTCGCTCAGGTTTGTGGTTTACAGTCTTATTGCTTTATTGCTAGTCTTGGGTCAATGTACAGATTCCACACCGAATTACTGTTAGGGTAAACCTGGGTAAATGTAATTTTTTGGTTTTGGTTTGGTGTAGTGCAACTAGTTACTATTATGATGAATGACGCTATGTTTTATTCACACGATTGAGGTGTGACCGAAGAAGACCATTTCGGATTTAAATAGGCGAAGTTTTATGGGTTTGCGTAAACTGTGAGCGATTTTCCACAATGTTGGCCAGGAACGAAGTAGTTTCATTCGGTTCGCACAACTTGTGTCTTTTTCACCTTAAAGAAGGACGATTATGTGGACCAATCCCGTGACAACGGTCCTTTAAACTGCGATTGGAAAATGTATTGCAGTTTAAAGGACTGAAGCGTCGCGATTGGACCACATAATTGTCCTTCTTCAATACATTGTACATTTATCAGGTGTCCTTGGAGGAGAGAAGGAAGTCGGAACTGCGCAGCCAGGAAGACGTCAGAATGCGCAACGAAAATGCGGTGAGTTCTCATTTGATCCTATTTTCAATGTTTCGCATTCACATCTCACCTTGTTGTTTGATATCGTTGAAGGCCATAATCATCTTCTTTTAACTACAACGTTATCTATCGGAATTGATTCAATCGGCAATCCAACAAAGTCGCTCTACATTTGAGAGGAAAGAGCAACTGAGCAGCCTATATAACCCTGAGATCGTTTACTGGTTCACTCCAAATCTATGGTTCACCGAGAAAGTTCGGATGTTCCGTGTGAGAGTCAAAAGAACTGAATACTGAATCACTGAATGTATGTAAAAATAGAAATTTTTTTTATTTTTTTTTGTAAATATTATCCCTATTTTCAGTTATTGGCAGAGTTGGGTCAGCGCAACAATCAGTTCGCGCAGCTTCACAAATCAAACGACGAGTGCGAGGCGAAAAGAGAGGCGAATATCGCCGCAATGGAGCAGGAAAAACGCATTAAGGTGAGAATTTGTTCAAATTCATGTTTTTCAAAGTTCCTCAAAGTGTGAATACTCGCATGAATGAGCTTGTTTCATGGTATACCTTTTTTCACTAATCTAGCTGAAGTTGCCGAATTCTCATAAAATACTTAGTTTTGGACATACGTGAACAAGTTCCAAATCGGGGCGAAAAAAGTGAGCATGAGCAGCCCCGACACGAAATAATAGTAATTTCGCCTAGAATCGTCAACATTCACCCAAAAAAACCGATCATAGCACAATCGGAATCGAGCAAAAGTGAGCATCAGCCAATATCAGAATCAGGGGGGGGGGGGGGTATTTTAAGTATGGTTTTGGAGGGCATTTGGATGCATTTTCTGCATCAAGATCGGAGTTATTTAGTTTTGAGATTTCAACTACATCTCTTCGATTCGAAAAATCGATACATTTGTTTACAGACGGATCTGAGCAACGAGAAGGATTCGCTGATGGCCCAGTTGGACCATCTATCGAAGGGAATTATTCGCTCTCCCGAAAGGTGTTGTATTTATACTTTGTAGAAATAAAGTAGCAAGGTCCGACTATTAAACAAAAATGAGTCCCCTTTGAGATATTTTTGCATCAAAAATAGACAAATTCTCTACTTTTTTGGAGAAAAAGTAGCCAGTTTCTCAATTTTTTTTCCGACTATTCGGATAAGTAAGTTCACTGCGGTATTTTTTTTGATTTTTTGACTTTTGTGAAATTATAATGATAATTATTATTAAAGGGTTCTGAAGGAATTGGACCAGCAAAGGGACGAGTTGTGCAAAGTCAGGGAGGAGTGCGATCGACAACGGTTAGTTTTAGATTTGAACGATTCCAGGATTATTATTCCATCTGTGCGTAAAAGATATTGATTTTATCGATTGAGGGAGAAAGTTGGATAATTGGTATCTTTCTCGAGAATTTCATCTTCTTGTATCTCTTATGTGAGCTCGCAATCGAGCAATTTGGTGTCATACACCAGCAAGGTTGTCCGAATAGTCAGAAAACTTCGAAAAACCGACTACTTTTTAGTCGAAAGGATGAAAATCGGTCTACTTTTGATGAAAACTCCTGAATTTTCACGTCTTTTTACTTGAAAACGGACTACTTCATGTCGCTTAGTCAGACCTTACTGGCGTATGTTTGGCGTATCTGATTCGGAATTAATTTCATCTCAAATCAAAAAGAGTTTTCTGACAAGTGTGTACGTTTTCTAAGCTGAAACTATTTTCTGTCGTTTTTTTCCTGCTAGGAGCAGATATCACACTAATACGTTTCTGAAATTCATTGATTTCAGTCACGTGAACAGCGACCGTGAAGCTCAATTGGAACTGGCCTCCAACATTGAGAAAATGATCTCCCAATTGGCCCAGGAAGTGAAGCAGATTGATGCGCAAAAGGTGTTGATTACAGATTCATGGATTTCTTTTTACGGGCTACTTTTTGGCCGAAAACGAGACAATTTGTCTGTTTTGGATACTAGATGATAATTTTTACGTGTCTATATCAGGCCCTTTTGTCGTATAGTATGAACGCGACTAGAACTAGAGCTGAAAATTGTATTTTTGGAGCATAAATTCCGGTGATCAGGAAAGAATAGTTAGGGAATTTGGGAATTGAGAACAGACGTAATGAATAGCGAATAGATATTCTATTCTACTCCTTTCGGTTGTCTTTAATTATAACTTCTTTTCATTTTATAGTTTACATTACATTCAAAATTTCATGTTAATATTGAAATTTACAGCATGACTTGGAGACGCGTCGCCAGGAGAAGGGCGAAGTTGACAGATCAAAGGGGGACGCCGCCAGGCAGCTGGCACATCTACAGGAGCTGGTCAAGGTGTGTGTCTCAGATAATTCCCAGTCAATAAAAGTTGTAAAACTAGAAAAGTTCAAACTACAACTTTTAAGGAGCTGGCCAAGGTTCATCATTAATCTCAGAATCTTAGCAAACTACAAAAGTTCAAACTACAAAACATAAAGAGTTGGCCAAGTTTCGTTTCTCTCGGACAAGCATGCTGCATGCTTTCACTTATTTAGTTAAAGAAAAGCAAATTGTGCAAAATTGGTTGTTTACGGAACAGCCGGTAACCATACCACAAGAAAATTGTCCGAATAGCCATGAATAACGCGCATTTTTCCCCACTATCGGCAACATTATTCTGTTTTTCTTGCAAAATCATGAAGTTTCACGTACTCAAGAAACAACATGCTTCCATTTCTGGATCACACTTTACAGGTGTGTGCCGTGCGGGGAAACTCATGAGGTTCTCTATTTCTCTGATACTTAGTTTGTGAATAGAAAAGTGCTACTATAACGTTGACTATTATTATCCTTACATTTACGTATTTACATCTGAACATTGTTTTGTCTCAGTTTCACTCATCTCTCTCAGGCGGCCGAACAGGATGCCCTCCACGCGGAACAAACGAAGCGAAACGAGGAAAGTGTGCACAAGGAGCGCATGGATCAACTACAGGAACAGGTGTCCGAGCTGCATAAGTACGTTTTCCATGGATTTTCTCACTTTTGGTCGATTCATACCCTAAATGCTCAGCGTTTTGAGGAAAAACCCCCTGTTTTTGGTCCGAAGATTTGGGCAAAACCAGTCTGATTTAGCGATTTTCTAAATTAAGGGCAAAACCCCCTTATAATGGCTGAGGGGGAGGGCAAACCCCCCTGTTTGAAAAAGTCACAACTCTGAGGCATTTAGGGTATGAGTCGATTTTCTCACTTTTCTGCTGTGGGGTGTGAAGGGTGTGAAGTTTCCAAATTGGTAACCATAACCAAGACTGGCTACTAGCCATTTTCGGCAGTGTGTGACTTTTTCAAAAAAAAACAGCCTTTCCTTCAAGCAGTGCATCAGTTCACATGAAACATAGGGAAATTCTCCTCTAATTAGCATTGATGAATTGAAAAAAAGTTAGTTTCTAAAAACTATCTTCACCTGGACGTGTATCATCGCATACAACCTACCAGCCGACCTAGTCCTTGTCAGTTTTGATCAAAAATATTTCAAATTTCGAGAATCCCGCTTTCTGACTTTTTTGGCTGATCAGAGTTGGCGAAATTTGCATTCAATACTCAACTTTCTCACTGAGATAAAACGTCAACATCCATACCCCAGTAGTCCAAATAGCCAAACAAATTTGAAGAACTGACTACTTTGTTGCCATACACCAGTAAGGTCTGACTGAGCGACAAAAGTTGGTCCGTTTTCAGATGTAAACAAGTGAAAAATTAGGATTTTTCATCAAAAGTGGACCGATTTTCATATTTTCGGCTAAAAAGTAGTACGTTTTTCGAATTTTTCTGACTAATCGGACAACCTTGCTGATGTATGTTTGTTGCCGGAAGCGTGCAATTTGTCTATTTTCGATGCACAATCATTAATTTTTACGCTTTTCAACCTAAAAACGGACTACTTCTTGTCTATTAGTCGGACCTTACTGATGTGTGTCCACATTCATGTTACCTCGTGTTCTGATTCACAATGAATACCAACAATATACTTCAACCTATTCAGTTACAGTTTTCTAATTGATTTCGTATTGCAGTGACGTGATTTCGCTGCGAGAGTCGGCCAAAGGAGCGAAGACGGAAGCCAGATTGCTACAGAAGGAAATTGTCACCGTCAAGGGAGAATGCACGGATACGGTAGGTCACAAAATCGATAAATTAGTGGAAAAATCACAAAATCAACTCTTCTGGGTTTGCAGTCGAAACTATTTATTTTCCTTCGTCTCAGTTCGAAGTTCTTTGAAAAACCGGATTCGATCAACGAATATCAAAAACTGAATTTTTGTGGCATGCACCAGTAAGATGTCAATATTGTAAGAGGGCGTCGTTTTCCGATTCAAATGCGTAGAACTTTTTCATCATTTTCCCTTTTGACAATCTTTCAGGTTTCAAACCTTCGTTTTGTTATGAATGTAATAAATATTTGATTCTCGTTTCTACAGGTTCGCGACGCTAAGAAGCAACTGGGTGAATTGACGACTGTCTACTCTTCCTTCACAACTGCCGTTAGTGATTAGTATTTTTTGTAACTTTCTTCTGATGAACTTGGAGAAGTTCTGAAGACGAACAATGTTTGCTTCTTGAACAAGGTCGAAAGTATTAATTATCTATACGAAACTCTGCTGATGATAATAGAGACGACGTTTTGAGTGGTCATTGTTTAATCATACTCCAAGTTGTTCAAAATATTCGAAAAATGGGCTTCAAAATTACGGAAATTTGACTATTTATGATACGAACCGGGCAATTATCAATTCACAAATTCCTTTTCTGTAAAATATTTACACCTTGTTGGCGTGTGGTTTCCAGACGTATACAACCCTAGATGACGTCTGAACTTTGGTCACCCAAAATTCATGAAAAACTCCAAAATTCAGATAATCACCCAAAAACTCGTCAAAATTGGGTGATTATCTGGATTTTGAACGAAAAAAATATCATTTTGATTACCCAAATAATATATATATTTACACCATTTTTCGTTCTGTCACTCAGAATTTAGAGAGTCGTCCAAAAATTGTGAACGTCTGGTGGTTTCAAATTATGTTCGCATAACGGTATTTCAGTACGAGGACGAGTATCACCAATACCTCCAAATTATGGATCGTTGCAAGAAGGCCCTCCAATCTCTGGATAATTGCATGTCAGGTGAGAGTCTTTAATGGTTTCAACTATGGGGGGGGGGTGTATTAGAAAAACAAAATGTTATTGGGTTAATATAGTATAAGTTAATGGACTAATATGTTCAAAAACGTTATAATTAAGTTAACAGTAATCTACAAAGAAAAGAAAATTTTCCTATGTTAATTAAAATTTATGGGTTACATTTTGCTTGCATCGTTTCGCCGTTAAATCTCGACGGTACTATTCTAGTTGGTGGTTACGGCATCTTCAGGAGATTCCACCAACTAGAATTTAATTGTATTCGAACGAATAAATATAAAAAAAACACGAAACAAAATGTTATACCTGTATCCTATTGTGGAGGCCAGAGGTGGTAGACTAGAGAATAATGCGTGTGTATGTATAATTGTTCGTTTATGTAAATTGTGCGGACTAGAAGTACGACCAAAAATAAGAGGTCGTGTGAAGCCAACTAACCATAAGTTTCTTCGTATGCCGTATCAGATCGTACTGGAAGCCCTTCTTGCTCTCCTTCGAAGTTTGACACAGTACTAAATGATGTACACAGTATGCTTTCTTGTTTTGTGGCGTTGGATGACTGTTGCCACCTATTTGCCTAATTAGGTGCCGGAATTATCTTACCTCAATTGAACATTATTCTGCTTCATTCAAATTAGAATGTGAAATGATGCTGTTGTTCTATTACAACACGTCAAGTTTCGCGATTTTGCTTCAAAATTGCCCAATTTTCCAGTATTGAGCCGAAAATAACCACATGTTGTATTTTTTTCGAGTTATTTAGCCAAGTTTGTATTGAATGTTACGTTACAGGATCCGACGAAGTTGATATGAATCTCACCGGAAATGCCACCTTCATGTCCGAGAGAAATCAATAAATCGATAATTATCGGTTCCTGGATTTAATATTGTAACATGAATTGTAGTTTGGTGTGAGGTTACGGTACTCAGCGGTTTGACTGGTATTGGTTCATCTCATTCAACTTACCTCTCTTTTTTCACTTTCAAGTGTGATAGGCCGTTCATTATTGATTGGTACCTTCAGTTTTCTTGATCTTTAATTATGTAATAAGTGTAGAAATATAGTAAGCATTTGTAAGGATCTCAGTTTTACGAAACAAACCCTTAATCACTCCGGATTTCTGTAATCAACAATTATTAGTATGGTTATTGAGAATTTAAGGATGTTCCTCTTTTGATTAAATTATATAGTGGAAGAAAAGAATAGTATCAGTTATTTCGCATGTTAATTCTGTTTCTGGTGAAAACTGAACTTGAACTTGTTTCCACTTTTATCCGAATTGATATTCACCTGTAAAATATGAAATTGTATCCATCATTCAATTTTCCTGTATTCGATTTTAGTTTAGAGATTAGCTCTAAAGTGTTCAATGTTGTGTTTTGTGCACTGTTTTATACCTGTAGTCAGATCGGTTGCGTGGAACGTGTAATTTTGAGGTACACGTTCATTGGGTTGGCTCACGCTCCACGTGACTTTCACGTTTACTAGTAGTGTTTTTCATTTAGCCGGTGTGCTAACTTCTTGTTTGTATAGTCTATAATAGTGGCTATTCGACCCCCGTAATGTTTGTTTATTAATCGTGTTTCGAATGAATAGAAAATGAGTGTCGAATACAAATAGTTGCCTTGTTATATGAATATAAGAGGGAGAGAAGAGGAATTGATATTATTCTATGTATCTCCTGCTGTCTTTTCTTCTGAGCACTACGGTATCGGCGTATCCGCCGGGCCTGGGCTATGAGATGGTGGTAGGTCAAAGGTTTTCACTTTGTAAAAAACAAGTTTTAAACTTTTAAATCGCATGTACATGAGGGAACTGAGTGTTTTGGAAACTTAAAAATGTGATTAGATGTGAAAATGTGTTCTCTTTTGCAATTTGGCAACGGTCGTGTTCAAAATGGTATGCAAATTCTGTTTATGAAAATGTAGTGACAGCTTGCAAAGTTTTGAAATTTCTTCTGTGTAGTGTCGATCAGAATACAAATTTATGATGTGATTTGATTTTTGTTCTCGAAAGTTAAAGAAGGACGATTATGTGGACCAATCCCGTGACAACGGTCCTTTAAACTGCAATTGAAAAATGTATTGCAGTTTAAAGGACTGAAGCGTTGCGATTGGACCACATAATCGTCCTTCTTTAATAGTAATTTCTCTCGTTTTCTTATAAATACTTTTGTGTTAAAGAAGGACGATTATGTGGTCCAATCGCAACGGTTCAGTCCTTCAAACAGCTTTGTTTTTAAAGTAATACGGTTTTCAATTGCAGTTTAAAGGACCGTTGACACGAGATTGGTCCACATAATCGTCCTTCTTTAAGTACATGATTCTGATAGAAGGCTAACAGTTTTTCTGTGTACGAAAGAATAAACTACAATCTACATCTCTGAACAAGTTTAGTGAGCTTTATTAAACTTTCAGATGGGAAATAAAATTTTTAAATTTTACGTTTTTCTAGACAAACGACGTTTTCGGTCAATTCGACGCGTATCCCTCAATGAAGGACGATCGATATTTCCCGTACATGAAGAGACGAATTCCATTTCCACTTTCCAACCTGAATCCGAATATTCTCGAACAACTACTCACTGTTCGTCGAGTTAATTATTAAATTTATATGATAAAATGTTTAATATGAATATTTTTTTTGCTGTTTCATTGTGTTTGTTGTCATGAATGAAGATCATGCCGTTGGAAGCTGTGTGTCTGTCAGATTTTCATCCCAAGAGTGCGTAGTTTATTTCAGACTGATGAAAGTAATTCCGTTTCCACTTTCCAACCTGAATCCGAATATTCTCGAACAACTTCTCACTGTTCGTCGAATTAAATATTGAATTTACATTATTATGTTAATAAATATACAATTCATCGTGTTGAATATTGAAGTTATATTATTAACTTAACTATTAATAAATATACATTTCGTCGAATAAAATATTAATTTACATTATAAAATATCGAGTTAATTATTGGATTTATATTGTTATTGACTTGTTGTTGTTCTTGTCATGTACAAAAAAGAGACTGAAATGAATACAGTTGAATTAAAAGTTTTTATTTAGTTTCAAACTGAAACTTCGAGAGGTTTGCGGGTTCAGCAGTTTTCACGTCGTAGAGTTCAACGGACATGACCCAGCTAGAGAAGTGAACCTAAAGAAGTGAGAAAAGTAAATTAATCTGCTAGTACAAAACATGTTTGCGTGAAAACCGCTCTCTGTCGCTTGTAACGTGAATTTAGTTTCCGATAACTCATTTCGGGATGAGCGACGATTTGAGACGGTTGGTTTTCCGTTTTATTCTGTCAAGTTTTCTCCAGGGGAACATTGAGTAACTGTGTAGACACCTAGACACGTCTTGTTTGTGTTCCTTCTTGATTTTCCCAATCTTCAGATTTAGTTTGATCTCGAGCCTTCCATTTTGAAAATAACTCAAACTATAATAATCAACCACTTTGATTTGGTTACTTTGTCACTTTGACCAACAGTTTACCTCGATTACACGAAAGTAACTTTATCGAAGTTTTCTCTATTTCTACTTCTGGGAAAAGTGTAGAATCGCCCTCCACCTTATAATTGCACTTCACCCCCCACCGTGGGGCGTTGAAAATACCACGGTTTATTTTTTAGCTAGAACGGAAAGTTTGGGGGGGGGGGGGGGGGGGGAGTAAAATGTTCCCCTACTTTTTGTTTCATTCTACTCGAGTGTTTTTGAACTACTTAAATCAATTTCTAACACAGAAAAATCACGACTCGGAAATGTTTATATTTTCCCAGAACTCCTCTTTCCTTTCCCAAATCTTCCGAAGTTGTTTCGCAATTGAAATTGGACGTAGAGGAGGAGTTGGAGACAATATTCCATGTCTGGCAGCGAATCTCAGAAGAAGTCGATAAGTTGGATGGCAAGGTAGGAGACCAAGTCTCTGTTGTAGTTTGAACTCGACACCCGCCATAGTTCACGAATTTGGAACCCCACGATCGAACTATAAACACAGCGGGATAAAGGCAACATAGAGATTTAACGGCGAAACGATGCAAACAAAATTTCACCCATAAATTTTAATTAATATAAGAAAAATTTTCTTTTCTTTCTAGATTACTGTTAACTTAATTATAACTTTTTAAACATATCAGTTCATTAACTTATACTCTATTAACACAATAACATTTACATTTTGTTTTTCTAATACACAATTTAGGCTTGCTTCAGCATTCCCGAACTCTATAGTTCTCCTTAGGAAGTTATTTAGCTATTTGCTAACCGACTTTTGCGTCAATTCATGACGAGAGAGTGTGCAGATCAAATAGATAAAATTAATCTACTATGGGGAGGGGGGTGTCAAATTCATAGACGTTTGTTTCAAACCGGAATCGAACCTGCGAGCAAATGTTTCGTAGCTATAAGCCAACCACTGCGCTACGATAGCTCACTAGCGCCAAACCTTCGAATCAAAGAAATTCGACCCTACATAGCGAAATGAAAATACAGTACCCTTCCGTCATCGCGTTGGCGACGATCATAGAGACTCAACAAGTTTTCTTGCATAAAATACAATTTTGAAAGTTTACCTCATTTTGTGACTTGATCATAGCGGTTAGAATATTGTATCTCAGAAAAACTCAATCCGGTCAGACAACACTTTTTTCCTAACTACTTCCTCCTTTCCAAACTAGTTTCTCACGTTAGTTAGAACACAAAGATCAACGATCATAGAGACGTGTTTCATGCAGGTCCCGGCCGAGCGTGTGAAATGCTTGGTGGAGATGGTGGTACGGGGGGTCGGTGAATCGGAACGCTCGAACATTCGAGTAGGTGGTGGAGTTACTCAATTGCATGGGCAGAGTGTTCTCATTCGAATTATAGACACGAGAGTTATTTTTTGTTTTTTAGTTGACATGCTCGGTGGGGTTTGCCTAATTTTAGTTCTGATTATCTTAGTGTAGTCAACTTTGAAGATTTGTACTGTGTTTGCTTGATGGCTCAGTTGAAACATAACCATCTATTTTTAGCTTTCTTCCCTGGAGTCCGAAATGAATTTCGCCAAATTGATAATGCAGAGCGAGCAGCGCAGGTAGCTTCGTTTCTCTATTTATGGGAGTTCAATTTCCACATAAGACCTCCTCTTGTATTTTTTGTGTAAAAAAAAGTTCTGCCTCTCGCCGGACTCGAACCCGCGAGCAAAAGTTTATTACCAGGCTGTAACCACTGCGCTACAAGAGCCGATAAGTGACATGTTTCGGAATCGGAGAGTTTGGTCCGTACACAGCGGAAAGTGAGATATACAGTACCCTCCCGCCTCTCCGTTGGCGACGACTATACAGTATGACTCATAATGATCAACTCAACATTCTCGCAAACAACAGATTGTTTCATCGTTCAACCTACAGACGAATTCGCAAACAACAAAATAATCTGTTCTTGTTTCCAGACGTGACCACGAGATATCTTCCCTGAGAATGGAATTCGAGAAGAAGATGAACCTAGTTCAAGATCACAACACAGACCTCCAGAATAGAGTGGAGCGCCAGCAAAAGGTGAGAAAGTACAAAATACAAGAAAGTACGAACAGACAGTTTTTTTAGCTTTGAATTTGGAATTTTTCTAACTATACAACAATAAGTTTGTTCTGAGACTAAGTTTCAGTTTACTATCATGAGCGAGTACGTGTGCTCACCTGAACGTGGTGAATAACGTAGCTCCCTACCATTTGATGAAAAAGTATATCGATTTTCAGCTGATTTCCCTGATTTCCCTGCCGAATCGTCCAAAAAAGGTGGAAAACGATGTTCGTATGGCGGCCGGTCGCAGAAAATCTGAACTGAATTTCGAGAAGAAGAAGACGCAGGCGCCACTCGCGTATCAGGTGAACAAAACACCACGAAAACATGAAAACTTGTACGAGTAGGCGACGATTCAGCTGAAACACTTTGGGCTAATGTCTCGTATGAAAAACTGTATTAGTGATTTTTCTTCAAGATCGACCAATCAGATTTCATCCCCGCATAGTATCTATCTTGGAGTTATAAACTGCTAGTTTAGGTTTTCACTTGAGTTATAGATGAAAGCTTAATGTGTTTTAGCTGAATCTTCGCCCACTCGTTTTACCATCCACCTTTCTGTGTAGTTTGTATTCCTGCAACACAACGTTTAGGAAAGGGAAAGAGGTGTAAAAAGAGCCGGATCCAAGTCTAATCCCTCGTCTTCTCTCGTTTTTCTCTTTTTTTTCTTGAAGGAGGACGATTATGTGGTCCAATCGCAACGCTTCAGTCCTTTAAACTGCAATACATTTTCCGATTGCAGTTTAAAGGACCGTTGACACGGGATTGGTTCACATAATCGTCTTGCTTTAACATGCTATAGTTTCTGCCATTACTACAGTGCAATCTCTTGATATGTTGGAGTTTACGAAAAATGAGTCATTAACACATCAAACAACAACGTCTTAAGAGAAATAAAACAAAAACTCCCATATTACAGCTCAACTTCTCGCCCGTCCCAACTTTCAGAACTGAGGTGACTTTTCAGTTCTTTTGTAGTTTCTGGGTTTTTTTTGGAGACTCACATCTCAGTTTTTTTTATTTTTAAGGTCTATTTAGAGTGTTGTCAAAATTTGTTCGAACACGATAATGTCTTCCTACACTTTCTGACCCCTTATAAGACGAACGTTCCGTAAACCCAGAATTCATTTGTATAGTTTCTCATTATGGAACATATAACTGCAAAAGTTGCTTTCCTCGAAAACTTTTTCGTTAATTTTCGCATGACCTATAGCATTCATGTGATAGAAAACGGAAGGGTCATAGAAATCTCCTAAGTTCAACTTTTCATGAATAACTAAATACATTTGAACAAATTTTTGAATAAAGGACCTTGCGACAAAGCTCAGTTGAGCTTTTACGAATTTTCAACTAAAATTAACAGTAGTTCGAACGAGGAAATTAGTTGAAACATAGAACAGAGAATAAAGAAAATCGCAAAAAAATCACAATTTTAGCGCAATAGTTTCTTGAACAATACGTTGAACGAGAGTGATGCCGAAACTTGGACTACGGCCAATTCCAACTGCTTCAAATCTAATATCAGCTCACTGGTAAGAACAAAATACGATTCTTAACAAACTAATTGTTTTTTTAAATATCGATTGAGCATGTATCAAAACTCTACTGAGTTTCTGCCCCTCTGAAGTTTTTGATGTAATTGCACTTCTCGATGGCTTGTAAAGGCTCCAATCCTGTGATTTTTCTTGAATTTCAGTAATGCCAACTTTTTATATGGTATTGATTATAGAGCTTTCCGGGAATTGACGTTTAAATACAACGAGAACACGTGTAATTTTTCAGGATGTCTCGGCAACAAGTACACTGGGCGGCAAGACGAGAGCTAAACGTCGTCTCTCGTTCAAGGGAACAACCAAATTCTTCAAGGTAACCACTTCTATATAATTTGCCTTAATTAATTTACAAATCTTAGTTCATCCATAATCGTAGTAAGGTTGTTAATCGAGTTGAAAATTTCGATTACCACTGAAACGTTTTTTCCGAGTTTTTCGAGTTCGAGTTTTATTTTTAACAACCCTAGTACTCAATATTATCCGCGATTTTTGATCCCCACCTGCGTCTCACTTTCTTCGTGATACAAATTTCGCGAAATAGTGTGCGAAGCGAGAGACGCAGAATAGTATCGAGATGGGGTTATTCCCGCGTATATATTTCATATTTCATATTTTCGCGTACGTGCTGAGTATCTAGAGACTTATAAATTCATAAACTATTAGAGTTTTTAACCAACGTAACTAGTTTCAGTTTGGGATAAACTTTCTCACAGACCTCAACATATTACACAGCAATGCGTGCGTGTTCAGTGAGCAGTTGCTTCAACACTAATTCTGTATTAAAGTTTATTAATTCTTATAATTTTTTTCCCATTTCCAGAGTTTCGTCCCCCGTCGTAGCTCCATTGGAAGTGATGCAGTACAACCTCATCATTGATTGGAACGGAGATTCTTTTCTTCAATTATCGATTATTCTATACGTTATCGATCATTTACCTCTAGCGATATTCATAAGACTGTTTCAAATCAATATTTTTTCTGTATCCTCCCCTTCGATGTAAATCTGAATAAAATCTCTTTTGTAGGTGTTGTGAATTGAACTAACGCGTCAAACTCATACGAAAAAGAAATTCTGAATAATAAATCACATCTCTCATTTTGTCTCTCGTTTTGCGCACAATTTTATGACGCTTGTACGTGGCGGGGTACGAATTCCTCAAAAAACCAGGGGATACCTCATGAGCTATATCTCACGAGCTTCTATAGAGATTTCATTGTTTGCTATGAACACCAACAGCTCACGAGTAGCTCATGAGGTATCTTATGAGAAACTCACATGAACTTCTCATGAATTGGAACGAATCGGTACGCCGCCTGGTGTCAGAGCATGTCAGATAATTGGTGTATGTGGTTTCAGTTTTTGGTTTGTTTTTCTTGAGAACTTCAACAAAAGTAATACAGAATTATTGTGTGTTGGTAAGAGTTAATAACTGCACCATTCCCGTTATTTGTATAGTTGATTTTCCCATCAATTATCTCCAAATCATGAGAATGACCATAACGCGGAACTCGACATTTTCACATTCCCACGAAAAAACAATTACACCTGATTGAACCTCGAAAAACGTCTAGAATAATCGTCATTTTACGTAGATTTGAAAAGCGGAGTGCTTCGTTGGACCAACTTTTCATTGAAAGAAAAAAATTTGGCATTAGAGAAAAGTTGTACAATGTGCTCTAGCTGTGAAAGCGGCGTACCAATCCCTCCAACCATATGAGTTTTTATAAGGTTCATATGAGTTTCTCATGAGATACCTTATGTGATGCTTATGTCGCTCCCAATGTCGTATCACAGCATTCAATAGAATCCCACCGGAAGCTCGTGAGTTATACTAGAAGTAAATTGAATAGTTGCGTAAAATTAGCAAGTGAAGTTGAGGAAGTTCTGCTGTGTTTAACATGTTTCACGTGACTGTGCAATTGACTAACAGTATATAGCTCATGGGGAATCTCATGAGTTCTTTGAGGGGTTAGTACGCCGCCTGGGAAAAAAGCAAACAAAAATAAAAATAAAACCAGACAAACTCTGAATCATGTCTGCTACTCAATGAAGAGTTAGCAATCCTGCAATCAGCTAGTTAAAATAAAACCTACAGGCATTTATCTAACGCGTCACTAGAGGACAAAATTAGGTTTTTGTTATCGAAAATGGGTGGTACGAGATGGAATTATCATTAAAAATTGCATCAACAAAATGTACACTAGTCTATTTGATTTGCAAAAACCCAGACAACTTGCAAAACGACTTATTTCGTTTGTTTTGTAAACGTTTACCCTTAATGTTTACTTTTCACATGTTTTTTTGGAAATGAACAACAAATAGTGTGTACTTGTTCGGTTTTCAATAGTTTTCAATGTTTAACAGTCGATTTGTTGTTATTTCATTGGTATTTGTTTTCCTTAACTAATAAAGGTATATTAAGCAAATCGGAAACACGTAAGCCTGCCAATTTCCTGAATTGGTTTGCTAACTATTGTATAACTGCAATTTCCGCGAATTGTTTTGCAATTCAAACCAGACCTATTTTTTATGTCGAATTTAGTTGCAAATTTTATGTCATGTTTTGTGATTTTTCCTGCAAAAAACGCAATTTTGAAAGTTTACCTCCTTTTGTGACTAGATCATAGCGGTTAGAATATTGTATCTCAGAAAAACTCAATCCGGTCCGACACCACTTTTTTTACTAACTACTTCCTTATTTCCAAATTAGTTTCTCACGTTAATGACGGGATGTTGGTTTGAACACAAAAATCAACGATAAAATGTTGCACAGAACACAAATGGGAAAATCGAAGAAATTTATATATGCCCGACTAGGCAAGAATTCGAAAAATTTTCAGGTATAATTTTTCAGAATAATTCAGTTGAATGTTTCTTTAGGCGGTGTAGTAATTTCCCGGAAACTTGTGAAGTCTCACGAGACCTATAGTACTGTAGTAAATTTACAACTTGTCTGGGGAATTGGAAATATCTAGTTTAGTGTTGCGCTTCCTAAATGTCAATTATGCTCTAATTGTCTAGCGCATTTCGTTGGCTCAATTATAAGGTACTACTATGATGCTACGTCTATTTCCAAGAGAACACACATTATGTGCTGGATTTCCATAGTCTTTTTTAATGAGACTCATACAGTATGAATAAAAAACTTCATAACCGTTCAAAGTGCTAAAATGTTATTGCAGAGATTGAGATTTTCGCATTTTTTTTCGCACGATTCTGATTCTCTATTGCAAATACTGTTCGTTTGCGCTGAAAATCATGAAAATTCTGGATGTGTACTGTAGTATTGTCAGTAGGAACGATTTCGACTATATCAAATGATCCGTCACATTTCACATATCAGATTTTCACTTTTTCCATTCTAGAATCTAGAATCTGGTCCATCTGGAAAACATTTGACGGGAAAGCGAAGACAATAAGAAAGTTTGATTGAATCACACAACTTGTGTTCTTTTTTGTTTTCTAACCTATCTTGCTGATCTGTGAACTATAGTTATAGGATCTTGGTGCGTGCCTTCTTTAAAGGGAAACTGATCCTCGATCTCTTTCTCCGAAACGACTTGTACTTTCCTAATCAAAAAGTACAAATAAGGTCGAATCTCTACAAAAACTGTAAACTCGTCACTTTTTTGCTGATTTTGTTGTCCTCTGACCTAGTTACCATGGTTTTGAGACAACTCAGAAAAGAACAATATTAGTTCAAATGAAATCAGTACCCCCGTTCCTCGTTCATAGCAAAGTGTGAACGGTTCATATTTGTATCAATATATAAATTTAAGAACGGCATTTCATCCATTTATACTTTGATGTTGGTTATTTAACATATTCACGCAGTTCCGGTATCGACCGTCGATGAAACTTGTATAGGGTGAACACTAACAGAGTTGTAATTTTAACTCGATACACACCATTACCGAAGAATTTCCACCAAACGCAACGGAATTAAACTTTATAGTTACCGCGGCGGGCGAGAATCGAACCCAGTTCGTGTGGTGTGAGAACCAAACCAAACGCAAAGCATTCAACCACTCGAAGCCAATGGTTCTGCTACTTCATAGAAAGTGTCGAAAAATGCAGTGCGCACGGCGCACAACAAAATTTGCGGATCAAACACCGAAAACTGTTTGATACACGCCATTATATACGAAAAACTACAAAGACAGTAGTATATGGCAAAATACACCGTATATGCTTGGTTCGGTGAAATCCTGATCAAAGACCGATATTCCGAGAGCTTCAACGACCTGCATTTTTCTGTGTTGTTCACTAAAAGTACAATTCTTGAAAGATCAACGCCGGTTTTCCAGAAGTATGTTCAAATTCTCTCGATTATGTAATTAGTTCTTACAGTAGTTGTTCCCATGCCAGTTTTTTGTAAATATCACGGAGGGGGTGGGTACTTAAGGCGGCTGGACAGCAAGGAAAGTTAATATGGAAGATCAGCTCGAGAGAAACTAATTGATACCTTTCTTTATTCGAACTGACAAACCGTATTTGCATAGGGTTCACATGTTTCAGTTTTAGTTGTTTTGGTGTGCGCAACCTTATGTTTAGGTACCCCGGGGCACCTAAACTAGCTTTTCATTCTGCCCCCCCCCCCCTTAAGGCTGGAAACATCACAAGTTTGTCGTACAGGCTTCTGTGTACTAGGGGTGTTTAAAACCTTATACATCATACTCTCACTCATCTATAGACACTTACAGTATACTGTACTTTTGTTTAATTAATGTTTCCGTAGCATAACTTCAATTAGAGATGTAGTATCTATAATAATAGTAAACCCTGTTCAAAACTTATAGATTCTACGCCATGAAAACTTGAGAAGACTTTCAATTGATTTGAGCACATGATTTTCAGAGTCCTGACGATGATTATTTGCAATAATTTTTTCGATGTCAAATTTGCAAAATTTCTTTGAACCTCTTTTTCTTTTCGAAAAACCATTCACACTTTTTGAGCGAAAATTACCGAACGTTTGAACTCTTATTTGCACGCCTTGATGAGTTTTCATTCAATTTACTTATTTACGAATGTTGTTTAGATGACTTGTGCGGTACTTTTGTTGATCTTTCACAGAAAGTTGTAGCTAAAAAATATTTGTGTATTTTGTGTTCTTTAGTCGTATTGGAAGTTTGTAATATGAGATTCGACTCCTGGTTTTGACTTATTCTATAATGTTGTAAACTACACAGTTTGAAACATACAAAGATGTAATAAAACCACTTCTTGTTTGATGCATTAGACTATTCAACTATCAGTTTGTTCTCAAATTTTTTATTGTTCTTACACTAAAATAACTAGTGTCTGTTAAATTAAATTTCAGAAATGGGTCTCGATTCTCTCAAGTTCATAGTGACAACCAGCTATGGAATGGTGGCGATGGCGGCGTATTTTGTAGTTTGCTCAATCATTCTTACAAACTACAAACTGTTCCGTGGATCGTTTTTTGTCCTGTTTCTCGTCTCTGCGACTTTCGTGAGTCTCAGTTTTGTATAAAACTGAAAAAAATAAAAATAAAACACGTAAACATGATAGAATTTCCTTTCCGTACTTAAAATAACTTTTCACTCTATTTCGCAGAGTTGGTTGAAATCGACGAAAAAATTGACTAAAAAATAGAAAGCTTAAAATGTCAAAAACTATCATTTAACGCGAAGTCGCAGCAGTAACTGTGCGCAACTACTACTTTTGTATAAGCATTATTCATGAAATAAGAAATTCAATTTGTTTATAGAACTATTTTTACAGTCACCCTCTGACAAACTAATTTTTTCTTCAAATAAATAAGGTTTTGTTGACAACTCCCGTTTTCAGAACGTAATCACGTACTGTAACTCGATGGTAACCCTGCGTCTACCCCAAAACACGTGTAAAGACTGTCTTTTGGCTCCATTTTTCGAAAACGGTCACTTTTTGGGTCTGGAAATCTTTCACACCATTCACTATCATTGTGCCTATCTCCAGTATTTGATGATATCGACCATTTCCATAAATAGATGTTCCATGCTGTTCGCTCCACTCAGCTACGACCAGGTTAGTTCTGTTTCAGATTTTCACTTGTAGTTGAGAGAAAAATATGTGACGCACCAACATTCATGCAATGTCTTCAACCTCTTTATAGTTAGTGAGTTTGCCGCAGTGTAACAACAGGATTTTCATATTTCTACCGAATTCTTGTGATAAAGTGCCAAACTTAAACAACTGTTTGCAGAGATGGTTGACCTTTATGCCTCTGGTAATAGCCGTTATTTTTCTTGCACCATTTCTGGCGACGTTGCGTATTTTTCTGGGCTACTCGAAATATGAATATATCGCCTCGATTGATGGATTCGCTACCAGCACTTCCGTGGTATGTATTAATATTAATAAAAAGTGATAATGAACTATGTAAGATGCTAGCCAGTTATCTCAGCTCAAATGCTCGGACAATCCCAGCCATTTTTGTAGCGGCAGCGACGGAAGAGTGTACAGATCACAGAGAGACAGACGTCTGCGGCCTCGACCAGAGAGTGTGCAGATCAGAGAGACGCAGACGTCTGTCAATGACTTTGATGCGCACTCGCTTCTCTGATTGCCTATCGAAGAAAAATGGCGACAAACGGTCTGAGCTCACTATTCTCACAAGAGATCTTTTTATCACACGAAATTGACGATGCAAAGTAAACTGTTGTTTCTAGCCCCGCACGACGATCTACAATCACCTGGTTCCGTTTCTCATTAGCGTCGCGGTCGCCAGTGCAGTGACGAACGTCGTTTCGATGTACAAACTGGTAGGTATAGTCGTCGTCTGGCTCACGTCTAGTGTTGAATCGCACATCTCAACTCACAGCTTGTTTCTAGATGACAAAACTAAGATTTCAGTATAGTTGCTTTAGTTCCCACAGAGATCATGTCAGCGTGTAAATGGTACTTCGGGGAAAGTTTATAATACAAAGTTCAAGTTTTTTGGCGAGTCTTTTTATTTATATACTGAAAGAAGGCTGGTGGATGAAGCAGCTTTCGAACTTAACAACCCTAACTTGAGCGAAACCCAATTTGAAGTTAGTGGCACGCTGCCAAATTCCCAGTGAAAATGGCTGAAACTATATTTATTTCGGTTCCATCTGCAAGTCATGAACAACAAGCACTGTTTTGTTTGAAAACCAATACCAAACTCGAAATCGAGGATTTATCTGATTTCGGTTCTTTTCGGAAGTGTGTACAAAAACGTGAACATAGCAAAATATTACGGCTGCTAATGATTACCCAAGTAAATCACACAATCTTCTGAACGTTTCAGAAAAAGATAACATCTCTGAGAAAAACGGAGGAGAACCTGTTCTGGATGACGCTTGTCATGTTTGTCATACAAATGTTTGCTGTAGTATGTACGGTCAGTTATGAACATTTTGTCTCAGAATACAAAAACTACTACAATATCGCGTTTTGTCAACAATAAAGGCCTCAATCTAGAAAGTGAAGTGTTGAGTGTGATACAGCACGTAATAACAGCGACAATTTGAGGCAATTACACTAAACTTGTGAAATTTCTGAAAAGCATGAACTCGAAAACTCAGAATACAAATGAGTTTCTCATCAAAGTTCTATGCAGTTGACAGAAGTTTAAATCAATTGTGTTCGATTCAAAACCTCACGAACTAAAAATCCCAAGAAATAGAACTCTCTCGATTCTGATTGACAGCCCTAAAATTCTAATCAAAATCGAATTCAGGTGATGAACCTCCTGGGAGCCACTGGTCAAATCGGGACCTCCATTCTCAGTCACTACGCCCTTCTTTTGACCCCGTTCGTCAGCGATGGATTGACCCTAGTTGACCCCTTTCTATTAATTATATTCAGTACAAATATACGGAATATTCTGCTCCGGAAACATAGATTGATCAAGGTTTCCGGCAATAAGATTGTAGCCTCTAGTGGAAGAATACAGGAGGTTTCCATGAGACCTCGAAGTAGGGTCCCGGAGGTTGGGGAACCTAAAAGAGAGGGAAACTGAAAGTAGTAACTGAAAGTAGTATTGATAATAATAATGATAATAATAATGATATTATTGGTAATAGTAATAATAATAATAATAATAATAATAATAATAATAATAATGGTAATAACACAATGTTTCTTTGAACATATTCATCAATACAAATTTTGGGTACGTGAAACGTGAACAGATATTGACAAACTTTGACCTTGTACTCTGAGAATCAGCACGAATTCTAGTATACTTTAAACGTTTGGTGTGATTCTGTAAGATGTGTACTGATTGTTCTTATCTGTTTGTGTGTGTGTTGTGTTCTAATTTTTGTATCGTTAGATTGTGATGTATGCCGAAAAACTGTTGAAATGTTCAATGTTTCACAGATCACTTTGATGGAAATTCCAGAAAAGGAAAATTCTGCGCTGAAATTATCACTAGACGTTTGATGACTCCATGAAGAAATTGAATTATAATTCAAAAGTTCTTATTACTGAAACTTTAAAGTAGGACGATTATGCGGACCAGGCCCGTGACATTGGTCATTTGAACTGCAATTGAAAAATTTATTGCAGTTTGAAGGACCAAATCGTTGAGATTGGTTCATATAATCGTCCTTCGTTAGAAGGAACTTAAAAAAATCCCGACCAAAGTCTGAAATTGTACAGTTTATTTCCGGTTTTAACAACGTTTTTAGTTGAGAGAAAATGTCTTCCCTGAGGACCAGTTCGTTCATATTACAACCTTTTATGTAATGTCTACCATCATAGTTAATTAAGTGTTTTAATTGAAGTGCATCATAATGTGTATTCCCTCCTTACGAACTACTGTAGTGAATCATACTAAAAAGAAAAGTAGTCCCAAGTGGATTTTTCCAAAAATGTATGAAAAATGATGCGTTCTGATGTAGAACTAACGAATGCAACAGAATAACAAAATAAGCCGAATTTAGGCCTGATAAACATGTTTTATGATGATAAGATTCAAATAAGCTGGAAAGAGTAGAGGCTCTACACTTTCAAACGAGGTCGCTCCTAGAAGCACTGGCAGAAGTGGTGTTTGTAGTTTGAATCCGTTGGTTCTAGACAACATTTGAGAAGTGTGTTTAGATGGAAACTAGAGCTAAGATTATTCCCACGGTATGAAAACTCAGCAGCTTGTGGAAATGGAAATGGAAGCTTGTGGAAAGGAGCAGCTTGTACGGGCAGAAATGCTTTTTGTAGTTTGAACCCTGTGGAACTTGGGCACAATTTGAGAATCGCGCGCAGCGCGAAGCGCTGTGCGAGATTCTCAAATTGTGCCCAAGTTTTTTATTTTTTTCAGTTCACTCTCAAAAATGTCCAATTGTGCAAATCAGAACTTTTTATGATTTGCTGATTTTCTATGGCACATTTACAAGCTATGTTCGAAATTTGAACGAAATTGATTGAGTTTGAGCCGAGTTATGACGTTATGCGCTTCATGCAGACCGCCAACTTCCGTCGTGTGTCTGTGTGTGTGTGTGTGTCTGTGTTGGTGCGCACTCCTGGGATATTTTTATGTGTGAACCGATTTGACTGAAAATTTGGGACACGATAGATATCCCACTCGAACCTCGGGGGCGCAAACTTTTTTTCGAAAAAAATTATTTTTCATCAAGTTATAGGTCTTTGAAAATGTCTCTGCGTCTCTTCATTTCGTGTACTCTCTCGCCCTCTCTGTCGGGGTAAATCAAATTGCGTTATAACTCAGCTCAGTCCTAACCAATTCAAGTAAAATTTGAAGTATGATACCACGACTTGAACTGACATCGATTTAGATGTAAGTCTTCTACTGATGACGTCATCGAGGATTCTGGAGCTCGGATGACGTCATTTTTGAAAAGTGAAAAGTTGACGTCACATATATTTTTAAATGATGGTAATAGCTTAGAAAGGGTCAATTAACGGTGATACTAAATCTAAGAGTGACGTATTCTGGGATTCTGGAGACCAGATGACGTCATTTTTGAAAAGTGCAAAGTTGACGTCACATATATTTTCAAATGCTGAAAACGTCTTAGAAAGGGTCAATTAACGGTGAAACTCAATCTAAGAGTGACGTATTCTGGGATTCTGGAGGCCAGATGACGTCATTTTTGAAAAGTGTAAAGTTGACGTCACATATATTTTCAAATGCTGAAAATATCTTAGAAAGGGTCCATTAACGGTGAAACTCAATCTAAGAGTGACGTATTCTGGGATTCTGGAGACCAGATGACGTCATTTTTGAAAAGTGCAAAGTTGACGTCACATATATTTTCAAATGCTGAAAATATCTTAAAAATGGTATATTAACGATAAAACTTTATCTAAATATGACTTATTCTGGAATTCAGAAGGCCAGATGACGTCAACTTTTAAAAAAATTGACGTGAAATATGTTTTCGAATGCTGGAAGTTTCTAAAAAATGGTCAATTCACGATGAAACTTCATTCAAACATGACGTATTCTGGGATTCTGAAGGGCAGATGAAGTAAGTTTCTAGAACTGCAATGTTGACGTCATATTTTTTTCCGAATGATGGTAATACTTGACAAGTGGTTCATCAAGAAAACAATTTTATCTGCACCGTGCAGATCAGACCACACACCTACGGCATGTATACAAAAAGAGAAAAATTCATGAAAAAGTGGGGGCCCAACGAATGTAAGATTTGTCTTCTGCTGTGCGCCCCTTAGACAACTACTCTCAAATGGAGCAGCTACTGCTACAAAAACCGAAAAATACTAATATACTCAAGTATAACTGTTCATTACAAACATACAAAAGTCGTAAAATATTTTCTCAAACCTGTAAACTAGAATCTACAAGTCACAGCTGCGAAAGAGAGAACAACTTTTGAATAATATGACAAACGTTATAGCACCTAGAATTGAAGTAATGACAAAAAATGCCAACCATTGTGTACAAAACCAGGAACTCTATAATTGAGTACATTGAGTTACAAAAACCGAAAAATACTAATATACTCAAGTATAACTGTTCATTACAAACATACAAAAGTCGTAAAATATTTTCTCAAACCTGTAAACTAGAATCTACAAATCACATATGTTAACTCAATGTACTCAATTATAGAGTTCCTGGTTTTGTACACAATGGTTGGCATTTTTTGTCATTACTTCAATTCTAGGTGCTATAACGTTTGTCATATTATTCAAAAGTTGTTCTCTCTTTCGCAGCTGTGACTTGTAGATTCTAGTTTACAGGTTTGAGAAAATATTTTACGACTTTTGTATGTTTGTAATGAACAGTTATACTTGAGTATATTAGTATTTTTCGGTTTTTGTAGCAGTAGCTGCTCCATTTGAGAGTAGTTGTCTAAGGGGCGCACAGCAGAAGACAAATCTTACATTCGTTGGGCCCCCACTTTTTCATGAATCGTGATTAAAGTACAAACTACAACTAGGATTTTGTCACCGCCTAAAAGAACTATTTCTACTCCCCAACATAATTCCTCATGGAAAAGTTAATGTGTCATTTGAATCATAAAGTGGACCATTACTATTTGATTCACTGAAACTACGCCAGAGATACGTTAACTAATCACTGTTTATCACCTTTATGTCGGGTTATTCGCTTGTTTTTCCCCTTGTTCTCTGTCCCAACAGTAAAAACAGGTGTCATGTTCTAGTGTTTTTTTGTGAATACTGTAGTTCACTGTTCACACGGGTACTGTAGTTCACTGTTCACACGCTTGTTTGAGTTACGGTTTGTGAATTTACTAATAAAAAGAGATAAAGTGTTGAATTGGAATCTCCATTCCAAATTACTGTATTCATTAGCACAGTCAGTTTCTAGTTGGTGACCAATCTTGGAATGTAGCTTGGTCCGTCATAACAATCTTTTAGTTCCTGAATTTTGTTCTAAAAACTCAGAGATCAAATAACTAAGACACTAAACTTCATGAAAGCCCGTTTTGCCCTGCTCTTCGTGAGCGGACCTTGTGCTTTTATGAAGTGTTGAATAATTACAGAGAAAAACAATATTTTACAAAGAATGTGACTTAATATTTTAGATACACGTCTTGTACCGGCCAAATACTTCTACCATTCCGAGATTTCACTTAATTAGTTTGTTTTGCATCTTAATTGTTTTTCCAATCTATGTTGTTTCTAAGAACATAAATCCCACGATCCTCATTAATTAAGTCGTTGATTGTTGTGACGAGAAAAACAAACGTTGTTCAAAACAAAACAAAAACTAGTCATAGTAGAAAACATAGATACTGTAATGAACGAAAGATCGAGAAAGCATCTTAGTCATTCCGAGATAGACCTGAAAAGATTTATGAGAAACGTAGACTTTGTAGTCAAATTCTCTCTTTCACTAAATTCTAGTGGCATATTGATTTTATAGTGTATTTTATCAATAACTAGTTGTTCTGGCAAAACACTCAAAATGTTCTCGAGATTAAAATACTATCTCAAAACGAGTGACTGTCCCAAAACCACCTGTGATCAAATTCGAAAAACAAAAAGTCACCGGCTATAGTAGATCAAAACACAGGTGCAAAAAGGAATGAGTCGGAAATTCCTGGTCAAAATTCGAAATGAAAAACATTGAGTTCATTTCGGATGTATTTTTTCTCGATGAAATTTGTCCACTTCAACATTATCAGTCCGATATCTCATAAAACTGCCAAAGTTAACTGCCACACCGGGAAACGTTGTCTGTAAAAATCATTTTGTGAATTCGGAAATTGTTAATTAGCTTAACATTTTCATCGTTAATGAGGTTCTTCGAACCAGTTTTCTTCTCGAGTTTTCAATGAATCATTTGGATTTTGATTGCATAAGGAACGCAACATTTTGATTCATTCTAAAGTTGAAAACGTCTTCATAATCGAATGTTTCACTTATATCCTGCTCAATGCTCAATGCGTTTCAAGTCACTTAGGTTAATGTCAAGAACAGACAGTTACTGTACTCTGATCACCCACTCAGAAAAAAAGAACCACGTCTTACTGTGTCTTTCTCCACAAGATGTAAATTCGAAAGTCACGTTAACGTGAAACAACATCAGCAATATTGCGTCTTGCTGATGTTGCTTCATATTTTGTGTTTTCTGACATAACATTGGACAAATTTGTACCTTGATCCAAGTTTCTACATCGGAGAAGAGGTAGAACTACCTTTTTTATACTCTCACATCTTTTGTATTTTCTTAGTTTGAATTGATAACTTGCGCTTCTGGATTTCGCAACGACAGCATTTCTTCACTTTAGTTACAGTATCAAAGTGGTGTATGGTATTTTGTATGACATTCTACTTTCAACTTTTTCTTGATAATCCTGAAACGATAAAAACGTGAATCACTAAATCTCGTACATCCCACGTTTGAGTGATTCGAACCTCATCGGTTATTCAAAAAGATGTCGAGAGCCTCTCTTGGAGCCAGATTCGAAAACGTTTCACACCCACCCACAAAATACAAAACATTCCCAGAAAAGTCAGGTGGAAATTTCAAATCGAAATGTTTTTCTCTTCCCACCCGCTACAATCTTATAACTATCATGTTTCTAGGTTTGTGAATGAAAAACGAATAACAATTAACTGTTTATGAGAACAGCATTTTGAAATGGCGCTTGGTCCTTGGTTGAACGAGCTCTACATTGAGTAGCTGAACGTTCCTTAATTCTCACCTTCTGATAAGTTCTCAATCTATAGCATATTTCCGTGAAATAGACGATTATGTGGTCCAATTCCACCGCTTCATATTTCATATTTTCATATTTATTTATTCACGTCGCTTCGTTACGAGGCGGTGTTCAGCATACATGTCACAGCTCTTTGTAGCAGCAGTTTCTTGTAAGGTCTTGGTTCCTTAAGTCCTTAAGCGCTTGAGTTTTTTGAACCGCAATACATGCTCCAATTTCACTTAAAAGGACCGATGTCACAGGATTGGTCCACACCCACAGCATCGTCCTGCTAAATTTATCTGGAACGTTTTTGATATCTCAGTGAACTCCCACTAGTTCAGAGTCCGCTTCTAAAGTGATGAAAACATGTGTAGCCACCACTAAATCACGTATACTTGACGTACGAATGATTCAATACCTCACTGATTATTCAGAAAAGGTCATCAATTATGTTTCCAAAACGTTCTGCAAACTTTTTCTAACAGTTCATTACGTTTACTGATCAGATTATCACTTCAAATGAGATCCAAGTGCAAAATATAGAAATGTCAACGTTTTACTAGGGTTTTACAGATGTTTTTCTAATTATCTCCTAATTTGATTGGAACTCATGGGGGAGTTGTTGAAGTTACTACGTGCCCCACCCACTCTGAGAGGTTACGTGTCGCAACAAAGTCAGTTAGTCAGTTTCTGGCGGCGTAGCAAACCGTCCAACCTCATGAGAAGTTCATATGAGTTTCTCATGAGATACCTCATGCGCTACTCGTGAACTCTCAATGTTGTAGCATAGCAATCAATAGAATCTCACAAAAAGCTCGTGCTAATAGCTCATGAGGTGATTTCATGAACTTTTGTGGGAATTGCTACGCCGCCTGGTTCCAGGAGAGTTTAGGTGTGCGTTCAAATTTTCCTGAGTTATAGTTTTATCTGCCTTCTAAGCATTTTTCTAAATTACGACTGAACAATAGCGGGATCCAACTACAAACACAGCGGTTCAGAGCTAGATGTACAGTATCCAACGCTTACTTTAGCGAACCCAATATATAGTTTCTTTCACTCATACAAAAACTGTGAAGCAAGATCAAGTCTTGTCTCTGTTAGATTACACTTTAATAGCATTTAATGTTAAATTTATACTAGAGCAACGCAACGTAAGTGGTTATAACAGTGTTCTAGCGCCCCATCTGTGGTGGGTTCGATTCCGCTCCTAGCCGCTCGTTTCATCAGTTTTGCCTCTACTCTACGTCTAGCCAGCAAAACACATATTTTCGGAAGTAAATGTTTCCACATCACTTTGTTTAACTAATGTCTTTCACACGATTACTGTTTGGCGGAAGTAAGCGTTTTAAATAAATCACATCACTTGTCTTTTCACACCATCATTGCAGACTAGGAAAAACAACATACCCGGAAGAAAATTTCTGTCTGGATACAAATTTCATATGTTAACTTTTGTTGATTGCCATTGACATTGTGTTCTTGTGAAGTAATATACTTTCTCAGTTTCTCCTTTTTCACGTTTTTGATGGTTAGATACCAACCTGCGTCTCCTCAAACGCACGTTATCTCTCTGTCTTGCAATCTTCTTGGCTTGCGGCGTAGCAAACCGTCCAACCTCATGAGAAGTTCATATGAGTTTCTCATGAGATACCTCATGAGCTACTCGTGAACTCTCAATGTTGTAGCATAGCAATCAATAGAATCTCATGAGAAGCTCATACGAATAGCTCATGAGGTAGCTCATGAGATTTTTGAGGGATTGCTACGCCGCCTGGTAAGAGAAAATCAGTGCACCAAACGAGAGAAATAAGTTTAGATCAGAGTACCGGGATCCTTCCTCATACTCATAGATCGCTACTGTTTGTTGAATATCTCAACCGATCGATAAATAAGGTTATTGATTTTTTAGCATCGGAATGCCGTTGGACTCCATCAAATTCATCATAACCACCACCTACGGAATGCTGTCGATGGTCGCCTATGTTGTGGTTTGCTCAGCCATCCTCCGAAACTACAAACTGTTCCGAGGATCGTTCTTTGTGCTGTTCCTGGTGTCTTCGTTCATCGTGAGTCGCTCGAACAGAACTTCAAAATGATCTAATCGGAGTTGTAGTTTGATCAGTTTCTGACTACAATTCCACTACACTACACTACAATACACTATAGTTCCGGTCATTCCTACTGAGATTTGGCAGCGTTCTATGAAATACTCAGCCAAAAATCTTTGCACGATGCCAATGGGTCTCAGTGGGAATAGAACTAACTATACAACTGTGATGTTGCTGTGAGAAGTAATCAGATCTAATTGGATAGTAGTTTGATCAGCCAACAAATGCTCGATTAGCTAAAACTACTTACGTTCGTGTTGACAAAATAAACACAAATGTATCTCATCATTGTACGTTTTAGAATTCTAAAATGCATGCAAAACGTGCACGAATTGAAGTTGAGAGATAACACAGCTTCATTCACAGCTGTGTCGAATGTGTTTAATTTGAACCTGCTTTACGAAACCTACAAAACCTCCAAAACACCGGTAAATTTACTTGCAGAACGTGATCACGTACTTCAACTCGTTCGTCACTCTCCGTCTGCCTCAAAACACGTGTAAAAACTGCACTTTGGCCCCGTTTTTCGAGAACGGTCATTTTTTGGGTCTGGAGGTGTGTCACACCATCCACTACCACTGTGCCTACCTACAGTATACCATGATCATGCTCATCATACTCAATCGGTGTACCATGATCTACGATCCCTTCGGTTATGATAAGGTTTGTTCCAAGTTACAAAAAAATCACACGAAAAATGCACATAAAAAAGTCAAAAATAGATTTGGGAACTGAACCCAAAACTCAAAATCGAGAAAGATTGATCAAAATGCACTCTTCCTCTAGGCGTTTTTGCTACTTTCAACTTCAATTCAAAGTGCAGAAAGTGCACAGAATAAGTGCAAAAAGTGCAAACGTTGAACTTAAAAACGTAATTATAGTAAATGAATTGATAAGGATAAGTGTTAGTTAACTACTTTACGACTTGTTACTATAGGTTGTAGAGTCACATGGGGCTGGTAATGGTACAAACTAGAAACTGGTGAAGAACTTTAAATGAGGTTTTCATTAATGAAAAGTTATTGGGGGACCAGGAATGTGTGAGTTATGTTCGGTTCACTCTACTTCAGTGAAAAAGTAAACAGTAAAATTTCGGGAGTTAAGAACAAGTTCATCATTTATAACAGTAATGAGTCGTTTATACGATTCCCTTTTCCGAAAGCATGTCTATCCAGTTTATATCTGTAGTGTGATCATGTTGTGTTTCTTCGCAATTGGTGAACTATGAATGAATGAATGAATTTATTACGCAAGTGAAGCGTGTGATAAAAACTGAGACATAATTGGAAAAATATAACTTCAAAGATGAGAAATCAAACTGTGGAGATAATATTTCACACGTACGTCATGAATTGGGGACAATAATCACAGGATAGAGCAACAGTTGAATATAGTAGAAGTAACACAGTAGTATAATACAAACGTCAAATTGCTATGATATAAAACGTTTAAAACTAGCAACGGAAAATGGCAAACTCTTCTTTTTGGCGTGTATCGAGATCGAACTACAAAAAGTTTGAGACAAAAACGTGGACAGTGAATTATGACACAATTTATACCGAGATCAAACTACGAAAACGTGACAAGTACCTAGTTAATAAGGCTGATAAATTCGTTTTCAACACTATTATAGAAATTTCTTCCAGAAATGGCTGCGGGCGATGCCTTGGCTGATAACCGCCACCTTTCTCTACCCCTTCATCGCCACACTGCGACTGTTCCTGGGAGACTCGCGGTACACCTACGTACCATCTTTTGACGGTTACGCCACTAGTACCACGGTGGTTCGTTATTTCAGATTTGCAAAATTTAGAAATTTAGTTGAAGTTAGACCAGCATGAAATGCCCATGTGGAATAGAGTTAAGTAAAGTTCAAACTTGACTTGTAATAGTTGAGATATTTCTCGGACTTTAAATAGAATGCTATAAAGGTATTTGAATAGATGGAACAAACTATACGACCTGCTATGATTTGAGACTACTTTTTGATTGTGAAGTTCTGACACTTTCATTTTGATACCAACTTCAGGATCGTACCGTGATCTACAACTTCCTGCTACCGTTTTTCGTGGTCGTGACAGCTGCTAGTGCAGTTATCAACTTAGCTTCCATGTACAAGCTGGTGAGTATAAACTCTGCGTGACTATTCGAAATCGTACCGACAATATAAGACGACGAACTTCAAACTTTTCACAAAATTCGGCTTTTTCACAGAATTACAACACTTTCTGTGAAACAAATCTAGAGGCTACAATTTAAGAGGAAACCCCGATTTGAGGCATTTCTTCAAATTTTCTATGAGGTCAGCGTGTTTGGTACTCAGAGAGAATAGCAATTGAAATTATCAATAAGAGAAACTCATATGGAAAATTCGTATTGAGATTTTCCATTATGAATAATTTCAATTGAAATTTTCCATTATGAATAATTTCAATTGAAATTTTCCATAACCAGAATAATTATTCACAAACGTAGTTTCACCTCTAACTATGAATAATTTCAATACGGAATATTCATAGTTTATATTAGCGAAGTATGTGAACAAAATATTCCGCCCAAGGATTCGAACCTGCGACCTCAGTTTTATAGTCCGACTCACTAGCCGCTGCGCTATTGTGACACATTCCTCTGGTGAGATAGGAAGCTTCATATACCGGTCAATGCGGCATCAATTTTTCGGTATAACTATGCGCAGTTGTCTGTCCTGATTTGTGCTCTCGTGGCGCAGTGGTAGAGTGCTCACTTAATAACCACAAGGTCGCAGGTTCGATTCCGGTGGTTACAAGTTTTGCTGCGATCCACTGATTACCATAGAAAATTTCAATTGGAATTCTCTATTATGGATATTTCCTATTGAAAATATCTATAGTAAAAATTTCAATTGAAAATTTCAATGGTTCGAACAATGAATATTTCATATTGAAATTCTCTATGTATTTCCAGATTTGGCCCGATGGCGTGAAATCTGCCAATATTGTTAGAATGGGGTACAACTTCACAGACAATCGCGTGAAACATGAGAAACCCGATTTTTCTATTTACTCCACAGAAAAAGCTGTAAATCTCTGAAAAAGCCAGATTTTGTGAAAAGTTTGAAATTGGTCGTCTTATATGAATAGCACAGCCAGCTGTCAGTCAATTCATGGCCGGAAAAGATGAAAACGTTTTGTTAATTTTTCTAGTTCAATAAACCATCCGTAAAACTTGAATGTACATCCCAAATACATAATTCACTCCACTATAGTGGGTGCCAATTTTATAAATTTCTGTCTCTCGCCGGAATCGAACGCGCGAGCAAACCATTCGAAGCAGGGCGCTTATCATTGCGCTATTAGAGCACATTACCGGCAGGCTTTGCAATTCAAGAGATGTGTGCGTACACAGCGGGAAGTGAGATATACAGTACTTTCCCGCCTTTCCGTTGGCGACCACTATATACTTCTGAGTGTCTTCGAATTCTGATGTGTTTCGTAAGTTTCACGTGTTTTAGCAAGTGAAGGTATCTGTTTTTCCAGCACAAAGTGACCACGACGCGGAAGACGGAGGAGAATCTGTTCTGGATGAGCATGGTCATGTTCGCCATACAAGTGTTCGCCGTGGTGTGTACGGTAGGTGTTCAGCAGATGTTTACTGTAAAAATAGAGAATAACAAGCCAGTTCAGCGGTCTGTAGCTGAGCATACTGTTGAAATACTCATAGGATTGCTCTAAAAACATACCTTTTCGTGTTTTTTTACGGTGGTTAAATAATACAAGCAAGAAACCTGATTATAAAACCACAGTGGTTCTTTGCGCAGAAACGTACAACTCGGTGCTTCACAACGCACGTGTATGTTTCAAAGACTGCAAGAATGCTTAGCATTGCGTAGTTCCAAAAGTGGTTCTATAATATTTCATTTTCTCGAAAACTCCTGAACCGAATTTTGTATTTTTATAGAGAGAGATGGAGCAGTAAATACTCTTTCGAACTGTGAATCAACATAGATTTACAATAATTGTTCTGTCTCCAGGTGATGAACCTCCTTGGAGCTACCGGTAGAATCGGGCAGTCCGTCTTCAGTACCTACGCCCTCCTTTTGGTTCCCTTTGTCAGTGATTGTCTCACTTTGGTCGACCCATTTCTACTCCTAATTTTCAGTTCCAATCTGAGAGACGTACTTTTCGGATATAATAAAAGCAAAGTATCGTCCGTAATGAATACGGTGACCAGAGTTTAGTCGTCTACCGTAGTTAGTATGTTTACGATTTGTGGTGTGTAATATGAAACACGTGGATGAAAGCAACAAAAAGACAGTAGAGTCTAGGTGTTCTATTTCGTTTAAACATAAAAAAAAGTTAAATATCGTCCGTAATAAATAGAGTGACTAGAGTTAAGTCGTCGAAACATTTATTGTAGAGCATTTTGAAGAGCTGTGATGTGGAATTATAGAAACATGTGTAAACAGAAACTTCTATAACTGAGCCGTTTGTTGCTCTTTTACGAATAGAATGATGTGCTGTTCTCAGAATGTATTTCTTCTAGATTGTTTGAATAAATATCACTGTTCACTGATACTATGTTTGTGTTATTTTTGATTACTGTAACAAGGTGTTCAGGGAGCTAAGGACAGTATCTTCCGTTGAAAATAACACCATACATGTAGAGGTTTGATCATGTGAAACGATGAGCAGTAGAGCTATTTTTATACAGTGTTTACAAGTTTTTCATTGAACACGTCATGCAAATTTTGCACGAACGCGAACTTTGAGTCACTTGAAGCGGTACACATAACATAGAAAAGGAAATGATCGAAATGGCTACCTGCATGACTATCTAAAGAAATGTTGATACCAAACTCGATGTTGCGCTGAATATATCCTCGAGTGTATTCTTGGTTGACCCTGAAGGACTTGATAGTTAACATTGATAATGTCATACACGAAAAGTGTGAAACAACATTTTGATTGGTAATCAACGGGTCACTCTTCGTATCAGGGTCGGGTTCGAAAACTGGTGCAAACGAATCGTGTTCGAATGTGAGTCAGACTTGCTTCTGACTTCCTCACTCCCTAAGTTCGCTAATTCTGTGGATTCTCGCTCAAAAACGTCGATCATTCAAATCGACATCGTTTGCGAGTTGCGAAAGCGAGTATTTGTGTTGTTCAAATTATTTATTGTCTGTGTCTTTTTCGATTTCGAGCACAAAACACAACAGATGAACACAGCTTCCAGAAGTCTGAGTGTTGCTAGCGTTTCTAATGTTGCTGAGTAAATGTTTCTAGCAAAAAAGAATGTTACTAGCATTTTTTTCCACTTTCAGTAAGAAAAATAGTGTACGAGTTTATGAATCATGTGGGGTCTGTACCTGTGAAAATTGGCCGAGAGAAAACTATCCGGGACAGTCAAGAAATTGCTCCTCTGAATGGCTTCGCGTGAACTAGGTAAATTTGGATCTCTGGAGTTGTCAACGTCAGGCACCGTAGCAAATTCCCCTAAAAAGGTCAGCTCCGAGCTGAACTATCTGGACAATACCTCGCCCATATTCGAGTCACACTATGCTTAAACACGGAAAGTTGGCAACTATGTGGCCAGACTGTGCTTAACTATGCTTAAATACGGAAAGTTGGCAACTATGTGGCCAGACTGTGATCAGGTCCTCAATCAGGGTGAGCTCACCACATTCACAACTCTGCTACAGTGCCAGGCCATCGTAGGGTTTGTATTTGTACAACCTTTAGTTTTTTTCCTGCAACCAAAGTTGAAGGGGTACTGTGTTTTGCTGCCAGCAGTACAATAGCTCTCGAATCAGGCCAATTTCTCTGAGAATCGAGTATCCCGTTGATTACAGCAGGTAACTAGTAACTGGATGGTAAGCTCGTTCAACCGGGATGCACCTGGCTCATCCTTTTTTAACCACTTTCCCGTCCTTTTTTACCATGTAGTTTTGGGGAAACTTGGAGCTACCAAGTGGGTGACAAAAGGGTTATCCAGGTAATTCGTCCAACGGTTACTTGCTATAGTCGTCGCAAATGAAAAGGCGGGAGGGTACTGTATATCTTGATTTCCGCTGTGTACGCACACAAGTCCTCGATTCCAATGCTAACCGGTTTTGTGCCCTAATAGAGCAGTGGTTAGCGCTCCGCTACGAAACTTTGGCTCACAGGCTCTATTTCGGCGAGAGACAGAAATTTATAAATTTGGCACTCACTATAGGGTTAACGAAATACCGAGTTATATAAAGAAGTATTACTGGAATTATGCGAGATTGGTACACGTCATCAAAAACTAAACGTCCCCACTGGCCATGCTGTCACAATGAGAAGGTGGGCTCATATTTGTTTCAATGATCAAGTTCGAAAACACGTATGTGACCTTTTCCCTGTAACTAGCAAATATTTGTGCTTTTTCGGGAAATTTCTTGTATTTCATCACCACTTTTCCCCAGACAGGTTTTTCATGGCCTAATTGGGGTACTGTAACAGTTACCGAGTCTCTCAGGTTCTATAATTAATGCCATTATGTACGAAAGTGATATCCCAAGCCTCCAGGGAATTGGTCAAAACATTTATATACGCCGCCGCGCCATTATTACTCCAGTTTAGAGTTGCAGATTACTTTGCTAAATGACAATTTTTTCCAAAATTTCTTAGGAAAACAAATGACAAAGTTGCCTGTATTGTTCTAGTCAATTCCACTGAGATTTTGGTAGCGTGCCAATGCAATTTCTAGGCATCTTTCGCCATTTTTCCCTAATTGATTTGAGAAAAAATGCAGTCTGGTACATTTGTCATCGCAGTATTTCCCCGAAAAAGGTGTATTTTGTAATAAAAAAAGTTGGAAACTCCATTAACACACTGCTAAAGTCTCAGTAATCACAAGACTGAGATGATCCGAAAATGCAAAATTGTGCGCCTCAAAACTTGCTTCAATCCAAAGGTCGTCAAAGTTCGCAAAAAGTCATTCCAACTTGAAACAATGTATCTTGACTAAATGGTTACGTCTGGAGTAGAGGCGAAATGTCCTTTTTCTCATACTTTTCTCTCTTCGTTTTTCTAGTTTGTATTACTTTTCTGAGCCTCACCTTTATTTATTTGTGAAGAGATTTGTGTAGAAACCTAGTTCTCTAGCATTGCGAAAATTGTTTATCATTCTAAAATCACCTGCTCCTCCGAAGAAAATAATTTGTTCATTTCGAGGATAAGTGTGCACAAATCTCTCGTCATTTTTTATTCGGTAATATATTGTAAACATTTGACTTGTACTTTTTTCAACGTTTTCCTATTTAATATGACGGAGGAAGGTATATTTTAGTTTTTGTATCTACAATTCAATTGTATTTTCAATGTAAGTATGGGTGGAAATCTCTGCTGGTGAAAAGTTAAAAAGATGAACTTGAAAAGGTGAAAAGATGAAAAGATGAAAACGTGAACTTGAAAAGGTGAAAACGTAAACTTAAAAAGTTAAAAAGATTAAAAAGGTGAACGGAAGGATAATGACGAGTTAAAGATATGGGTATGGTTGATTTAGATATTATGACCCCCCACCGGAGACGGATCGGGGGACCTCCGAAATTTTTATTTTACCATGCATGCGACGCGCGCACGCGACGCGACAAGTTTGGGCCAAAAACAGACTCTTGCTTAGAACTCGTTTCAAAGTGATTTTCGTGACTCGATGCAATTATATAAAAGGACCCCCCACCCAAACGGGATCTAGTGGTGTGGCAACTTTTGGAGACGCGACGCGCGCACGCGACGCGTCAAAATATAAAAATTGTCCAATTAACCTGAGAATTTCAGGGGTGGGGTAATCGAGTGTGGGGATCACGAATATGACCATGGCGTTAAAGGAAACGAAGAGTGCAAAGGGAAAAAATCTTAAAATGGCTGAAACTTGTTGGGAGTAGGGAAACGGGTACGGGGATCACCAATATCGACATGTCGTTAAAGGAGGGGAGAGGTCGAAGGTCAAACTTCCAAAAATGGCTCAAAGTTGGTGGGAATGGGTAATCGAGTATGGGGATCACATTGAGATCAGGGGCATTGGGGGTCGTGATTTCTCGTTCAACTTCGCTCTCGAAAAACTTGTGTCACGAAAAAAAAAAACCCACTCAAACCCCAAGCAAATCCCAGTGATCCCCGTGGCCACCACTGGTCCTCAGACTAGTCCACACCCATAATCCGGAAAATAATTTTTCGGATCCGCCACCTTTGACGACATGTCGATATTCGCGATCCCCATACTCGATTACCCATTCCCACCAACATTGAGCCATTTTTGGAAGTTTGACCTTCGACCTCTCCCCTCCTTTAACGACATGTCGATATTCGTGATCCCCATACTCGATTACCCATTCCCACCAACTTTGAGCCATTTTTGGAAGTTTGACCTTCGACCTCTCCCCTCCTTTAACGACATGTCGATATTGGTGATCCCCGTACCCGTTTCCCTACTCCCAACAAGTTTCCGCCATTTTAAGATTTTTTTCCTTTGCACTCTTCGTTTCCTTTAACGCCATGGTCATATTCGTGATCCCCACACTCGATTACCCCACCCCTGAAATTCTCAGGTTAATTGGACAATTTTTATATTTTGACGCGTCGCGTGCGCGCGTCGCGTCTCCAAAAGTTGCCACACCACTAGATCCCGTTTGGGTGGGGGGTCCTTTTATATAATTGCATCGAGTCACGAAAATCACTTTGAAACGAGTTCTAAGCAAGAGTCTGTTTTTGGCCCAAACTTGTCGCGTCGCGTGCGCGCGTCGCATGCATGGTAAAATAAAAATTTCGGAGGTCCCCCGATCCGTCTCCGGTGGGGGGTCATAATATCTAAATCAACCATACCCATATCTTTAACTCGTCATTATCCTTCCGTTCACCTTTTTAATCTTTTTAACTTTTTAAGTTTACGTTTTCACCTTTTCAAGTTCACGTTTTCATCTTTTCATCTTTTCACCTTTTCAAGTTCATCTTTTTAACTTTTCACCAGCAGAGATTTCCACCCTATGTTACAATGCGTGTAACCGAAATTGTTTTTAGTGTATGCTGGTTAAATACTTCCTATGTTTTTGTATGTTCCTTCATCAGAACGTAGACACTTTTCGCAGTGATAGGAACATTTAGAACAAACTTCCTTTTTAAACTATGTTAAAAGTGCGTATTCCGACAATATCAAACTTACGGGCGAAATACAACGAAAAATTATAACACCTTCAAAAACATATTCTTTACTTCTTTCCTCTTATCCATTTTTTTCTATGTTTATATTAATTTACCATAACTGAATGTTTCTTTAGAAATGGCCCTCGACTCTCTCAAATTCGTGGTCACCACCAGTTACGGGATGCTGTCTATGGTGGCGTATGTTGTAGTTTGCTCGGCCATCCTCAGAAACTACAAACAGTTCAAGGGATCCTTCTTCGTTCTGTTTCTCGTTTCAGCGTTCATAGTGAGTTATATCATGTTTAGAACGGTTAGATTAACTGGTTAACTTGTTGCTTACCTATAATTTATAGTTAACAAAACTACAAGTGAAAAAGAAATGTTTCGAGTTTTACCAGTTCATCTCAGAACTTTTTTGGAAACCGGAACAAAAACGGCGCGTTTTCCAGGAAAACTTTGTATTTACACCTGTCGTCGTAAACAACTCATGACCACTCACTAGTAGTTTTGACTCATCTGACCTGATTCCAGGAAAAAATGCGTTCCTAGAAAGTTTCTGACAGATATTTTCCGCTGTGATTATTCAAGTTTGCATGGCTAGAAAACTCTCTAAAACTTCCCATCACACTGTTGAGTTTTCTCAGTTTAAATCAATGCAAAACGGTTCCTTTTATGAAGGCCGACTATGTGGACCAATCCGAACACTTCGTTCCTTTAAACCTGCATACATTTCTCCTTTAAACCTGCATAAATGACCGATGACACGGGATTTTTCCACATTATCGTCCTTCTAAGACGTGAAATTTTCAGAACGTGATCACGTACTTCAACTCGTTCATCACGCTGCGTCTGCCTCAGAACACGTGTAAAACGTGTATTCTGGCACCCTACTTCGAGAAGGGACATTACACCGGTTTGGAGATCTTCCAAACTATCCACTACCACTGCGCCTATCTACAGTACCTAATGATCATGACCATCTCCTTTAACAGATGTACTATGATATTTGCGCCGTTTGGATATGATAGGGTTAGTTTATCGAATGAAATTTGAAAACTTCACAAATCGAATCAATTTTAGAATAACGTGCGTTGAAAAAAGTGAGCTAAGCACATAACAGTTTTCGTACTTACAAGGCTCCAGAGACTTTGCAAGTCTGCTAGTAGCTTTGTTTGCAGAAGTTATTATAGAGGTGTTCAATAGTGTTAAGTGAAGGTAATCATATAATTATAGTACTTTCACGAGCATTTGGGTGCAAAAAGTGTGCTGAGTTTTGCTCAAAAAGTGTGCTGAGTTTTGCTTCTGAATCATTCACCACTGACATCTTCTCAGAGTTCAGACATGATTAGTAATCTTCGTTGGAAAACATGAAAACAATAAATACTGCAGTGTTGGAGAGAAAGTATTGAAAAATAAAAAAGTAAGACGAAATCGCGCGGAACGCAAGGAGCTGCCAGAGTAGTTCCGATCATAGCATTGAAGAAGGTAGATTATGTGGACCAATCTCAACGCTTCGGTCCTTTGAACTGCAATACATTTTCCAATTGCACTTCAAAGGACCGATGCGTCGGGATTGGTCCACACAATCGTCCTACTTTAAGGACTGCCGAAAGAGGTTTGTGCCATTTTATAAACAATTTCCGGCCCGATTTCCTGCAGTGCAGTACCTCTATTTTACAGAAGTGGTTGAAGGCGATGCCTCTAGTAGTCGCAGCCATTTTCCTTCTTCCTTTCATTGCTACTCTGCGTCTCTTCCTCGGGTACTCGCAGTACACCTATGTACCCTCGTTCGATGGATACGCCACTAATACGAGTGTGGTAAGTTCTACCTCTATCGTAACCAAGAGAGAATAATGGATTATGCTTTGTGGTTTGATCGGTGAGTACTGCGTAGATCACTACTTTTGAATGACTACCAAAGCGCAGTCAGACTGCAGATGCAGTACTGAGCAAGAAGCAGGTACATTGAGTGCAACCCTTTTATGTATGATTTACCATAGTTTAACAATTCTTTTGAACTGTGCCTCTAGTAGAAAATTGTGATGAAAATTCTCTACAACAGTGGCTGACCTAGTGGCTAGAACAGATAACGTGTCAAACGATGGCTAAACAAGTTGTCGGAATGATTTGTGCATGAACGCAGACTTCAATACTATTTGCCGACATGAAAAAAGCTATCATAAAAAAGGAATTTTGATGATTCTGGTAAACATATTTTCGTTCTCTCTTGTTAATGTTAATGTTGCAGGACCGTGAAACCATATACAATTTCCTGCTGCCCTTTTTCGCGATAGTGACCGTGCTGAGTGCGTTGATCAACATTGCATCTGTGATTAAGTTGGTAAGTAGAAATAAATACCAGAATTGGAAAAAAAATATTAGTATAGAACATAAAACATTGAACCAACAATACAACGAAATGTGTTAGTGCAAGGCAGCTGCGAAAAGGAGTATGTATTCATGCAAACTTTATTGATAGCCATTAGAAAAACCAATTTTTCGAAATTTTTATTATTAAATTCGAGAATAACTATGAAAATTTACATATTCACATATTTATTCATTCACGTCGCTTCGTTACGAGGCGGTGATCATTAAACATGTCACAGATCTTTGTAGTAGCAGCTTCTTCTGAGTTGATCTTGGTTCCTCCCTCATAGGAGACAATATAATGCATTCCTTACAGCACCAAGTGAATCCGCCGAAGAAACCCGAGGTGAAGCTGTTCTGAGGCCGTATGCTAGAACATCCCTAGCCGGGTTGGGATGTGATCCCGAGCCGGGTTGGGCGCGGGATAGCCATCCCGGGATGCACGAAGCATCCCGGGCGGGTTCGTATCCCGGGCGGGATGCAAATTTCATCCCGAGCTAGAGAGGTCGGGATCAGCTTGATTTTAATTATTTCACTCCACTGAAACTTCATTTTTTTCTCGTATTTCATTTTCTATGTTAAAAAATTTTGATATTTCATTATTAGTATACCATATGACGTGCATGAGAAGTCCAAACTAATAGTTGACACGAATTTAACACCAAAAATTTCACTTTTTGACAGATTTAATATCTATATATGATGATACATTACGTGAATTGTAGTTTGATTCACATGCCATGATTCACCAAAATTTGACAGAAAAGCAAGTGGATCAAACTACAAACACAAGAGAAAAGGCAAAATACATCGCGTTCCCATCTAATTATGAACACAGTTGATACATGATGTGTAATTACGTGAATGGTGGTTTAATTAGCATGTCTAGCTGCATCGAAATTTGATAGAAAAGCAAGTAAATGAAACTGCAAACACGAAGTAAAGGGCAGCAGATACCTAGAAAAATACTATTACATATTATTAATATTATAATAACGTATACACTTTTCACCGAACTATATCTCTATACCGATATTTCTCGTTTCAGTAATGAATATTTCATTGGTCGTTGACGATTCTTCGGACGACGAACAAGTTCAAATAATCCCGAGAGTGTTCAAGGATCGCACTTCTCCTTTTGAGACCCACTCGGATGTGGAGTTCAGGAAGGACTTTCGTCTAACCCGTCCTACTTTCTACAAGTTGTGTGGACTACTAACCAATGATCTGAAACACCCAACTCTTCGTTCTGCTAGTTTATCGGTTGCCCAACAGGTTGCTGCATGTTTGAATCTACTTGGGCGAAATGGAATGCAGTCGGATACCGCCCGTCTCACAGGATGTAATCAGTCCACTGTCAGTCGCCTTCTCGGTAATTTCCTTGAAGCCATGGTCAACATTTCGGGCAATTTTATCAGCTGGCCCTCGGAAGCTGAACAGCTACAAATAGCGAGAAGAGTTTATCGAAGCTACAACTTGCCCAATATTGTTGGATTCATTGATGGATCACATATCAGAATTATTGCTCCTTCAGAGCACGAAGAAGATTATGTGAATCGAAAGGGCTACCATAGTCTGAACATAGGGGCTATCTGTGATGACAACCGGCTGTTTCGTTGGATTGACACTCAATGGCCTGGAAGCGCTCACGATAGTCGGGTTTTCAAAAACTCGACACTCTATTCTGGATTGGTAGATGGTACTGTCAAAGGATGTGTCATCGGAGACTCTGCTTACAGTGGAGAAACGTTTCTCATCAAGATTGTTGACAATCCACAAACAGAAAAAGGTATAAAATACTTCTCTCTCACCATCTCTACTTCTTTCCGTTTATCTGTTGCTCCCCTCTTTCCTTTCTCTTACTCTCTTATTTTTCCCTTCCCGTCACTTATTTCTACTTTTTTTAGAAGTTCGGTACAACAAGGCTGTTTGCGCTGTGAGATCCAGGATCGAAAATGCCTTTGGTTGCCTGAAGAGACAGTGGCACATCCTGCATGGAGAGTGCAGGTAACAACTAAATAATGCTAGCACAAACATCGGCCAATAACAATAAGAAAAGTTCAAATTTTGACTTATTTCGTTCAATAAGAAAAGTTCAAATTTTGACTTATTTCGTTTGTAAACAGAATCATTCTATATTATCACTCTATATTCACTCACTGTTTTCAATTTTGCAGATACGATGTCAAAACAACATCTAAAATTGTTGTTGCCTGTGTCGTTCTCCGGAACATAGCCATCAGCAGCAAGGAACCCGATTTTGAGGAGAACGACTCAGACTTGGACATAAGCTCGATTGAAATGGACGAAGATTGTGTGAACGACGGTTCACGTTATTCTGCTGGTGTGGGAGGAAAAGCCCTCGTTCGTAGAATCATTGACGAGTTTTTCTGAGCATTCTTCATTCATGTACTAATATAATAAGTAGATACAACAATAACGAAAACGTCAAAATAGTATGTGAACAAAAATAATACCTACTCTCAACCTTCCAACTTCTTGGCGTAATACTCACACTTCATTTGTAGCAGAAGAGCCATTTGTTTCTCGTTCTCTATCTTTAATTCTACCAATTCGTGTTCTTTCCGATCCTTGCTAATCTGTCCGCTGATTCGTTCTTGTTCCAATTTGAGAAGTTTAACTTTCTCATGTGTTGTGTTTGTGTCCTTGTCAGTTGATAGCCTGAAACGAGATTGAACTTTCTATATCACGTAATTTTCCGATTCTCAATCTGCTATAGGTTAGATACGTTTCAAGTTCACTGATTGTTCGGTTATATAAACATGATAAACAGATTGAAGTCCAATAATATTCGAAATATTTGATCACAAATCCATATTTTCTTTGCCGTACTACGTTTTCCTTCCACGTGATGAAAACTGCTAGTTATCTACTGAGAGATTAGTAACCGAATATGAGAATTGAAGCAGAAAAAAGAAACAGTAAAGGTAGATGTAAACTAACGGGCGCTTAATGGCAGTACGAGTAAATCCTTTAACGGGAGTCGAATTCTTGGTGGGAGGCGGCATTCTCTCGAGAAAAGAAGAGTTGAATGCAGCGTCTTGTGAAACATCTTGTAGAGGATTCATCTGCGGAAAATTAGAAAGTCACTTTATCGTGTACCATGCCAATCTGAATGATATCTCCAAAAACATAATATTGTTTTACCAACTCCGTACGATCATCGTTGCAATGATACAGTACTACCGAAATACGTGGTATACGATAGCTGCTGAACATGAAAACATAATGCACTGCACTCGGAAATAGTGACTTGGATCAAACACCTCGTGCTTATCAAATAAAACATAGTTCAAAACGTTTCTTACCGAGAAATAAGAAAGATCCAGTCTCGGCTCAGTTTTCACGGAAGTGCGGTACTTTGGAACATCATCCACTTCAAGTTCGGGTCCCATAGAAAGATCGGATTGAACCTGTAAAATGGTATAATTTTCGATAAATCGTATCGAACGCGTGTGTGGAAAATTCAGTAAATAAAACAAAGTGTGCTATAGATAAAATTGTGATTCATTGCAGTCATGACACTTTCACTACTTTAGTAGATGACAGAAACAAAACAAAAATTTAGATGAGGGGGGGGGGGTAGGGGAGAGTGAAGAATCCTCCACAAATATGAAATATGTGTTCACGCATGTTTTCATTCCGACCAAACGCTTGGTGCGCTTGAAGTTGTGAATCATTGACTAACCTCTTGTTGCTGTGCCACACCTCCGACCTCAAAACCTCCCTTGATCCCGACAAGCCGCGGCTTATTGTCAGACTTGTCCAACACAATTTGAACAAAAGCGGGAACTTCCACTGCGGACGCCATACCTCCTCCAGTTTTGGAGCGTTCTTTCTTCTGAAAGATGAGAAAATACCGGTTGTTAAGCAGTTTTGAATATATAAATGCACGGTTGCTCTGAGAATATTATGATGTTTCTGAGCATACACTCACAAGACGCTGGATTGAGACTTTTGTCGCCGGTACCCACAAAAAAATGTGAGCCGCGACCCCCTTTTCCTACCGGAAATATAAGTATTCCGACTAATTTCAACAATAAGTTGGGTATTTTCGTATTGAGAATGCACCGGGACCTATCTATGTTTGAAATATTACCCGCAACCCCTCCGTCAAAACTAGGCCAAGCTAGTGAATGTCTCTGAGGAGTTGAAGATTTCGAAAAACAATATATAGTAGCGAAAGTATCGAAATAGATATAAAAAAACACTCACCAACTCGTTCAGTTTCTCTTTAGCTTTCTTGATAGTGTCTCTGATTCGTTGATCGATCTGCTCCGGAGTTCGCTTAGAGAACTTGTGCATAACCAAATCCTCTGAGATCCGTTCCAAAAGTTTCTTTTTAGCCTGAAATGTCATTTCATCAACAAAACACATTAAATGTAATTTATATATTACAAGTTATTAACAGTTCACGTATAAACGGGTATGGTAACCAATTGGTATGTAAGCTGAGATTTAAAAAAGTCACCCCTAAACTCTGAAACCCGTTTAGTTTATCAAACAAAAACCGGTTAACACAGAGTTCCTATCCGATTTAAACAGAGTCGAACATGTTCGGTCGTGTTTGACTTAGATTAACCATTGAAAGAGGATATTTCATTTTAACCACACCTGTTCGAGTTGCAAAACGTAGTATACCTAGATTAGTTAATGAAAGTGCTTTGCTGGATTGACATTTTGGTATTTTGAAGAGTTAACTGTGGCGAAGTTGAGGAAAAAAAACTAATTCAGTAAACCTGGTCCAGATTGAATAGAAAACATACCGTGACCGCATCCTGTTTCGATGCTCCACTCAGGCAATTGTGGTAAACGTCATAATGTTCCACATACCAGGATGAAATCAGACAGAGTTCTTCACTAGATAGTCCAGAGCGGCGACTCTGAATTATAAAACTGTGGCAAATGCATAGAACTGAAAACAGCACAAATCGAACCAAAGAATGTTGAATCGTTCAGGAATCAAAGAACATGCATGCGTTTTGGTATATTGAGACAAAAATGACGTTAGGAACATAATTCAACTACACCCATGAATTATAGAATTCCAAACTTAACTCCATTTACTTGAGATAAAATTTCACATCAACTCCACTAATGCAATCACCAACCTTCTTATTACTGAAAGACTCGTTCAAGCTGTCGTCTTTCCGAGTCTGATCAAGATTCTCATCTCCAAGGTTCAACGCCATTTGGCCGAACAGAGGTCGACCAAACGGCTCTGAAATTTCCTCTATTTGGTTCAAAGAAATGTACAACACAGATAATCTATAACTATGATAAAATGAAGGGCGAAAACTTCTGGTTTTTAGAGCTAGCAAAATTATATGTTCAAAACCAGGTAAAAAAATGAATGTTCTGGTCAAATTGATGCTATTAACTAACGTACTTGACTATAATTAACAAACTTCTATAGTAGATCCAATAAAACATAATAAATAATTAGTTTAGAACTTGAAAAACGAGGTAAAACAAGCAAATTCAAATTTAGTTTTGCACAAATACGGCGCCTGTCGGGAGTATTGATTGATTGCATCATGCTTGGCTATGCGCCAACTGCCATCCCGCGCGGGATCTAACCCAACCCGGCCGGGATCACTGTGCATACCGATTAACCCAACCCGAGTCGGGATGGGTTGGGCCCGGGTTACATCCCGACGGGATCACATCCCGGCTAGGGATGTTCTAGCATACGGCCTCTGGATGAGTCTGGTCATGTTCCTCATTCAACTGTCGGCTGTCAGCATTACGGTAACTGATTTTATCTTTCTGATTGTATCTTTCTCTCTCAATTTCTCTCTCTTCTTCCTACCTTTGTCTGTCTAACTGTCTCTCCTATTTTCCGTCTCTCTTTTCTCCCTCTCTCTAAATTCCTGCCTGCCTCTTTCTTTTTTTATCTTCTTCCTTCCTTCTCTCACTTTCTTCTCCCCTTCCCTTCTCTCTGTTCTTTCTCTATCGCTCTGTCTTCTTCTCTCATCCTCTATCTCTCAGCGGTTCTTGTTGAAATGTCTTGTTAAAATTTAGACACTCACAATAGTTCTATTTTAATAAAACCTTCAATCAACAACCAATTAGGAACAATCAACTATTTTCAGTAGACCTTGACGTAACCCAATTAACGTCTAACCTGATTACTCAATTATCCCTCTTACGTAAATTTCTTCCTTGTCTGTTTAGATAAGAATAGAATGTTCAACTCACTACTTCATACCAAGTAAATAATAAGAATTTTCAGAGGAAAAGACAACGGAAGAACAAAAATCGATCCAAACACCCCAAGGAGTGTGCATTTAAAGTATTAACAGGGGGCCAGTAATCGTGTACTACCACTATTCCACTTAGATCCCGATTGGAACGTTCTTCTGTAACCAGACATTCAGAACTACACTCAATATTGAATTAGTAAATTGTCCTCTATTCAATTTCGAGAGTTATTTTATTATTTTAGATCATGAACCGCCTGGGGGCATCCGGTCAGCTGGGCAGCTCGGTTTTCAATCAATACGCACTTCTTCTGTTGCCCTTCGTCAGCGACGGACTCACACTCATCGACCCTTTTCTACTTTTCATTTTCAGTTCGAATCTAAGGGAAATTCTTTTGAAGGCTACGAAAAGTGCGGTGGTATCGATTGCACCGTCTCTATAGGGGTTGGTGGAATATTCGTTGTAGTTTGATCTCAACGCATCTCAACGCACACCAACTTCATAAGTTTCACTGTAATCAACGAGATCAAACTACAAAAACAGCGGCTCAGTGCAACATACATCGTGTGCGCTTGCTGTGGAGAAACGAACGATAAATAAAAAACAAACCCCGGGAAAACTTTCGTGGTGATAAATGGTACTTCAATGAAATTGTAGTTTGCTACACCATCTTAAACAACAATTAACAACTTTGGGTCTGCAATATAACAAAAAGACGAAAATGTCATGTGTTTTGTTCTGTGGTATCGATTTGTTTGAGCCTATAATGTTTTGGAGTCCGTGTTTCATGGTATTATTACTCAAAATTTCTCAACTTCATGAAATTAAGTTTGTAATAAAGTTCAAATGAGTATTAGATGTATAGTGTTCTGTATGTACGGTTCGTAGTTCTGCCACGTTTTGTTCAATAAATGTATTCATCCACAACAATCGCGCGCAGCGCGAAGCGCTGTGCGAGATTTGTCTTTGGTCCGGCTAATGCGCGCTTCCGTTTTTTTAGTTTCTCCTCAAAAAGGCTGAAAATTGCAAAACAAAGTTTTTATTGATGTACATGTTTTCTATAGCTAATTCCCTAACCGTGTTTCAAATTTCAGCGAAATCGGTTAAGTTTGATCCAAGTTATGACCTCATGCGCTTCATCAAGAGCGCCAACTTCCGTCGTGTGTGGGTGGGTGGGTGGGTTGTGACAAGAAAAGTAAACCCAGTTTAAGTGTTTCTACTCAACCGATTTCGTTGAAAATTGTGGAAGACATGTGATACCTACTCAAACACTTGCGGAGCAGAAAAAAATTAAGAAAAATTTGTTTTAATCAAAGTTATAGACATTTTTCGGAAAGTGTCTGCGTCTCTCCATTTAGCACGCTCTCTCACTCTCTCTGTCCGGTCGACAACTCAAACTGTATTGTAACTTAGAGTAACAATTACCGATTTGCTCGAAAATTGAAATATGATGCCATCGTGACTTTTATTTGAGTATGAAGTATTCTTTTCCTGACGTCCTTCAGGATTCTGGAGACCGGATAACGTCATTTTTGAAAAGTGCGAAGTTGACGTCACATATATTTTTAAACGATGGTCATATCTTAGAAAGGGTCAATTAACGGAGAAACTCAATCTGAAAGTGACGTATTCTGAGATTCTGGAGACCAGATGACGTCATTTTTGAAAAGTGCAAAGTTGACGTCACATATATTTTTAAACGATGGTCATATCTTAGAAAGGGTCAATTAACGGTGAAACTCAATCTGAGAGTGATTTATTCTGGGATTCTGGAGACCAGATGACGTCGATTTTGAAAAGTGCAAAGGTGACGTCACATATATTTTTAAACGATGGTAATATCTTAGAAAGGGTCAATTAACGGTGAAACTCAATCTGAGAGTGATGTATTCTGGGATTCTGGAGACCAGATGAAGTCGATTTTGAAAAGTGCAAAGTTGACGTCACATATATTTTCAAATGCTGAAAATATCTTAAAAATGGTATATTAACGACAAAACTTTATCTAAATATGACTTATTCTGGGAATCAGAAGGCCAGATGAGGTCAACTTTCAAAAAAGTGACGTGAAATATGTTTTCGAATGCTGAAAGTTTCTTAGAAATTGTTAATTTACGATGAAACTTCATACTTCATTCAAACATGACGTATTCTGGGATTCTGAAGGGCAGAGGGCAGAAAGTAAGTTCTCAGAACTGCAATGTTGACGTCATATTTTTCTCAAATGATAGTAATACTGGTCTCCAGAATCCCAGAATACATCACTCTCAGATTGAGTTTCACCGTTAATTGACCCTTTCTAAGCAAGTGGTTCATTAAGAAAACAATTTTATCTGCACCGTACAGATCAAACCACATACCTACGGCATGTATACAAAAAGAGAAAAATTCATGAAAAAGTGGGGGCCCAACGACTGTGAGATTTGTCTTCTGCTGTGCGCCCCTTAGACAACTACTCTCAAATGGAGCAGCTACTGCTACAAAAACCGAAAAATACTCATGTATAACTGTTAATTACAAACATACAAAAGTCGTAAAATATTTTCTCAAACCTGTAAACTAGAATCTACAAATCACAGATGTTAACTCAATGTAGTTAATTATAGAGTTCCTGGTTTTGTGCACAATGGTTGGTGTTTTTGATCATTACTTCAATTCTAGGTGCTATAACGTTCGGCATATTATTCAACAGTTGTTCTCTATTTCGCAGCTGTGACTTGTAGATTCTAGTTTACAGGTTTGAGAGAATATTTTACGACTTTTGTATGTTTGTAATTAACAGTTATACATGAGTATTTTTCGGTTTTTGTAGCAGTAGCTGCTCCATTTGAGAGTAGTTGTCTAAGGGGCGCACAGCAGAAGACAAATCTCACAGTCGTTGGGCCCCCACTTTTTCATGAATTTATGTATTATTCGTAAAAAACGCGATAAAAAGTGCACCTCGAAAGTTCAAGTTCAATTCCCAACTCGAGAAAGATCAAAAGTTGGAAATCGGAGATCAACAGTTGGAACTCGAAGTAATCAACAACCCTAGTCCATCACCAAGACCATAGCAATTCGGGAACATCTCTTATTTAACCTTAACACAGAAGTTTTCTCTCCCATTCAAGAACAGGTTACGGGAATTGAATATGCGAACGATCACAAAAGCCTAGTACACATGTAATCACTGAATATGTTCATGAATCTATTTATGTTACAAAACGGAATAATAACTGAATATATATCTAAATTTACTTTACGAAAACAGTGCTCTGAACAGCAACCACCCTATTTCCCTTGAACATGAAGGAGCGAAGTTTCGAGCTGAAAGCAATGAGAAGAAACGGAGATAGAAGAGTCAGTCCGTCGCTCACAAAGGGAAGCAGAATGAGGGCATAGTTGTAGAGGAGGGTTGAAGCACCAAACCGAAGGGCTAACTGGAAAAAGGTTTCTAGTTCGAATGTTTTTCTTTATCACATCTTCAATCTTCTACTTTCTCTCTTGAAAATCTTAGATAAATTTTCAGTAGAATAGTTTTGGTTGTTTTTTCTAGTAAAGAACTGCTCATTATTATTCTATTGCTATTTTACAAAATCACCAGATGGTTCATGAGTAGTTCATGAAATCCTCCTGAGGTTCTCATGAGAAAGACCTAGTGAACTTCTCATCGGGTTAGAGAGATTGATTGACTCCCAATCAATTGAAAAAAAGTCTTTCATTTGTTTTGTTACGATTCTCATTGACCTTTCCTCTCTTCTTCTTTCAGTTTTCTTCCCTGGATAAATGTAGTCTGACGTTTACGAAAATGAAAACGCACGGGTTACATTGATTATGTGCAATAATATGGTTGTTTCTTTAGTGGTGATTACATTCCTTCGACAAATTTTTGAATGATCCTATTTCTCACCGTATCTACAGTACATACTACTTGAAGAACGAAATTGACGATGCTCACTCGGAGCAGATTTAGTTCTCCGTTTTTCGTGCTTTTCGATTGGTAGTCCGAGCCTCGCTGCTGAAAAATCACAAATTTTTCTAACTGTAGTTAGCTCCTGTTTTTTGTATTCACGTTCTTTTCAATATTAGTTATGTATTTTTACACATTCAAGCATTACATGTTGTTATTTCAAGCAGAACGAACTTGTATACTGCATATCTTTCATTACAACGTAGCTAATTTTATATGTAGTTTGATTTCGATAAAGCAGGAACTATTTTGAGAGCGTTTCGTTACGGATGCATGCTGTTTAGGCGAGCTTTTTGACGGAGACGAAAAAACCGTATTACATTATTATTTTAGTATTATATACTAACAATATTTGAATGAATCATTATTATTATTAAAAATCAATATAAGCTGCGTATTATAATATATGTTCGCACCTGATAGAGTCGGACGAATGTAGCCACACTGGCAATGGTGCTAACCGAGGTAGCCACCACCATGAACATCAGAAGAGGGATTGAGACTGCACCGGGAGTCTGTGAAATGAAAAAAATGAATTGAGGAATGGCAATAACGATATTTATTGAACCGTGAACTCCGTTGTAATCCGATCTCATCTTCATATCTCGACGGACAAGCAACGACCTCTAACTACAAACACATCGCGATGGAGAATACACCGTATGAGCTTGTTTTCAAGAAAGAAATCCCTAAAAGAAGAGAGAGAGAGAGAGAGAGAGAGAGAGAGAGAGAGAGAGAGAGAGAGAGAGAGAGAGAGAGAGAGAGAGAGAAATATAGACTTAACGAAATCACCAAAGTGGTAGCTACGACGAATCCATCGATATGTTTCACGTAATTGTACGAAGAATCGTTGACGGCGAGTTGGTGGGTAGAGAGAAGAGGGAGCGAGACGGTTAGAACAATCACAATGGTCATACATTTTCTCCAGTACTGAAATATTTGTTCTGATATTCATAAAAATCGTCAACTTTCTCTAGTTACAACTTTATTGCAATCAACCATTATGTGGCGTTATACGGATTTAACACTTTATTTGGCACTGAAGTAACATTTTTATTGAGAATGACCATTTTGAGTTCGATTTTCAAAAATCGTTTGTTTAGATAAAATTATAAAAAACGACACAGTTGTAGCATAGTTATCATCATTGCGGTGTTTCTATTGTTATTATCCTTATAATGTTTATTTCAGCATCAAATTAACTTCAATATCGTGGTGGAAATAGAGTAACAGAGTAACACCAAGGCATTCATCCCTCCACAGGCGATGAATTGGTAGTAGAATGTCTACAAAAGTTGAAGCCTCCCCTGGTGCTCCGCGGCTGGATGGGGATGGTAGGCCGAATTCAGTCTGCCTTACAGAGTTTCCCTCTGAGACTGACCCTTGCAAGTTCCGTAAGGAATTTTGAAGAACAGGGGTAACTTTAACTTTTAAACTCAAACCGACCTCTTCATAGTGAAAAGGCGAAAATATCATTGTGCATCGATTGATAGAAGTCAACATGATCATCGTATACTGTAGATAGGCGCAGTGGATTTGTAGAACATGAAACATTTCGAGACCGAAAAAGTGACCGTTCTCGAAAAATGGCGCCAAAATACACGTTTCACACGTGCTTTGAGGTAGGCGAAGAGTGACGAACGAATTGAGGTATGTGATCACGTTCTGAAAGTTTTTTTTATAAATGAACTGAAAAAAGTGTTTCGATTTCCAATTGTATAAATGAAAAAAAGCTTCAATAGGCCTACTTCAATAGAGTTTAGTCACGAAGCATCGGACGTGAATGTTCTGTAATGAACGAGAGCGTTATGCTAAAAAACGTTCTGTTTGAACATTTAAACAAACAACTCAGTGGTCATTTGAGCTTTGCAATACTAAACAGAGTTGAGTAAATTTTGAATATTTTTTTCACAACTATTGTTCCACTCACAAATAATGCGGACACCATGAAGAGCTCGAAAAAAGATCCTTTGAAGTGTTTTCGGTTTTTTATCACAATATAGGCGACAATAGCATAGGCTAACATCCCAACAGAGCCGTAAAACGTAGTTACCACGAAGTTCAGAGAAGTTAACGGCATTTCCTGAAAGCTAGTACTAACTGAATAACGTAAGAACGTCCCGGCACCTATAACTTGCGTGAAAAACGTGACCAGAGGCCGTCTGCTGGTATGCGTGAAACGTCCCGGGCCGGATGATATCCCAACCTGTATTGGCTGGGAAATAGCAGAATCGAGCTCGGGATAGCATCCCAACCAGGCGTGGGATGTTTCATGCATACACAGTATGCTAGAACACCCCGTCAATTTTATCACAGTCTGCGCCTCTTTGTACATCACACTATTTCGCCTCACTCTTATCCGGGCGGGATGTGATAGTGAAGAACTAATTGATGTTTGAGGAGTAGGTTGGGATTGAAAACCCGGGATATTCGTGGATACCACTTCAGGCGGGATAGGAGAGCGGAGAAAGAGCGTGTATTTGAGGAGACGCCGGTTGTTACGACCAAAACCGGGATATTTATGATTACAGCCTCAGCAGTAAAGGAAAATTGTACATTGACACGTATTGAACTTCTGGACTGCTAAACACACCTAGAAGTACTAAGAAAGTAGATAATAGGTACCCATTTGAGAAAGATTAATAATGAGAGGGAGAACGTTTTCAAGAAAGAAAACAGGTAAGGCCAGCAGAATCGGTAATCGTAAAACATTCCGCTTTCTATTCTAATTCGCAAAACTAGTTTCCGTGTGGGATGTAAGAGCAGAGAAACGTCGTATGTTTCGGAGACGCAGGATGGTGACAAGTAATCGGGATGCACGTGAATACTCCAACCTATAAAAGCAAACGTGCGCGTTTTTTTGTGGGTAATAACTAATGTCCAATACTATAGGATTCGATCTTTGCAAAGCAAACCAATTCGGTGTATGTTTCCCCATAGCGATGTGTTTGTAGTTTGATCACGTTGGTTTTCGGTTGAACTCGTAAATTATGGTACAACTTAGATTTGATCACAGCCTTTACGTGTTCCACCCACTTCACGTAACTATGTAAGTTCGTTCACACCTGTACACTAAAGGTTAGATATACAGTAACCTCACACTTCTAATAATAATAATTAGATTAACTGCGCATAGGTTATGATTATAACGAAATAAATAGTGTTTCAGAATGTTGATCAATGACAAAACTTCTAGTGTGATACGACGACATGTTTTCTCGTTATATATTACGTTCTTTGCCCTCCACGACGAAATACTAAAAAAGCTAACACAAGCCAATCAAACAACTTCCTCAATTACACATATATTGAAGCTATCTTTTTACTTGTGTAACGGACTGAAAGATCACTCCACATCACAGTAGATATGTTCTATTTCATCGGAGAACATGAAATGAACGAATACATTTTCCCGTCATCGAAAAACACGCCAAAATTACTACATAACAAATATATTGTTGCATATGTAAGTTATCAGCTTCGAGGTTATCAGTTATCAGCTTTGAGCAGAAGTTTACCTAAAAGTATACCTGTTAGTGAAAAATTGTTGCCTGAAAAATCTATAGCGTGATTTTCTGTACCTATTTGCACACTTGGGTGCGATTAGTCACAAGTTGAAACGACATACTCAGTTTGTAAAAAAACATAAGCATGATAATATCCAAAATAGAATATCTAAATCGGTCAGACACCCCCTAACTGGTCATAAACAACCACTATCATTATTAGTATAAAAAACGAGTGTCAAGAAAGTAAAGATTAGTTTTAGAGATCACATAAACGAAAAATATAAAACAGGTTCAATAAACGGATATCAAGAGAGAAAAGCCAAGCTCGCTCGTTTGAAGTATGGCAAAAATCTAGTTTGATTTTCGTGTAATGTATTCAAATGTTTCATTATCGGTACTGAGTAATATTTGTGTCATTTTTGCGAGACGTCTACCCTTCTAACTCACGTCAACTGGGTCATTTTGGAGTCAAACTCACAAATCTTGTAGATGTATGCCCTTTAATTGCTCACGGCAAGTTTCTCGGAAAATGGTTCACAAATAACGAAGAAACGGGCAAAAAAACTTTTCAAAACGTCTGCATAGTTGAGAACAAAAACTAATCTGCACAGCGCTCCGCGCTGCGCACGATTAAATTGAGAAATGTGACACTTCAACCTTTTTCTATTATGAAACATTGTACTATGATGGAAACAATGAACCTAGTACTATTCTTTTGTCCGTGCAGTTGGTCCGCGATTTCTATACTAGAAGTAAAATGAAAAGTCGCGTAAAGTTAGTATTCCAATGATGCATCGTGCCCTTTGTCATTGCACGTTTCTGAGTGCCGATGTGTTGTGTTTAACAATTTCACGTGACTGTGCAATTAACCAATAGTAAGTATAAGGTAAGATGAAGGTTAAACAACATGGAACTTATCAATATGCCCACTCGATGGACTATTGTACTGCATTAACTATACAAAATTAGCCTTTTATAGGCACTTTGGTTTTTAGCGGCGCTGACCGAAAATTCGTGACTTTTCAGCACTTTATGAATGCAGCTACAGTAACTTGACCTCTTATTATGACCTCAGTAGCTTGCACACAACTACAAGTTCCATTCAAAGGGTGAGAAATACCGCATAAAAGTGAACTTGTTTCAATGAACTTTGGCTAAACGAGGTGAACCTGAAGTTTACTGTTTGCAAATTGTATTTGCACCCTTTGCAATCTTTTCATGGCGAGTTGTCCGTGAAATTATGAATCAAATAAAGATGAAAGCGCAACAAGAAAAACAACGAGTTTATAGACATCATTACACTTGATAAATTTCGAAGTCGTCATCATCATATGAATGTGAGGTTACTGTAGACAGTCAAAAACTCGAAACTCGAAATTTTGAAATGGAGTACTTATCTCACATCTTCAATGTTAGTTGTTGCAAATAGAAAATTTGTGGTTAAATCAAGCAAACAATTAGAACATGGGAGGAAAAGGGTGTAATTAAACATTTCTTCACGTTTTACAGCAAATCTTAAGTGAATTGTAAATTTCTGAGAAAAGTTAAATGGAAACTTGAAGATTCTCTTGTTATCACGTTCAAGCAAACAACTGGATAGATCTAATGACAGCTGTGTTTTTAGGAGAAAAGTTGAATAAGCCTGATTAAATGATAGTTTGTGGGGTATAAGAAGTTGGTGCGTAGCCACACAAAAACGAATAGTTACCTCCTACGAAGAAAGAGAAGATGATCTCCTAATCTAATGACATTTTTTTTGATTTTTTTGTTTCAAATCGTAATTATACAGGTAAGGAACAGAAAGACCAAACGAGAAAAGGAAACATTGAAAAAAAAACTTTTTCAGAAATGAGTACCGTTCGTACTGAGACTCATTGGCGAGCGCCAAGTATTTTGATTGACTACTCAGAAATATTCTTGCCAAATAGCAAGCCACCTTTGTAACGTTCTCGATATGAGAGTGTGCAGATCAGAGAGACGCAGACTGTCTTAGCCTGTCTGTGGTCTTATACTGTTAGTCCACTGCACAGTCACGTGAAACATGTGAAACACAGCAGAACTCAGAAACGTGCAATGACAAAGTGCACGATGCCTCATTAGAGTGCTAACTTCACGTGACTATTCAATTGATTTCTAGTATATTGACGCTCTCTCGCTTTTGTAGCTGACCAGTCGCAGAGAAATGGGGCCAATCGTTCTGAGTACTTATTAGGCGGCTTAGCAATCCCTCAATAATCTCATGAGATACCTAATGAGCTATTCGCATGAGCTTCTCATGAGATTCTATTGCTTGATATGCTACAACATTGAGAGTTCACGAGTTGCTCATGAGGTATCTCATAAGAAACTCATATGAATTCTCGTGAGATTGGAGGGATTCCTACGCCGCCAGAAAAATCTTCAGCGTATCGAACGTTTAATTTCTGACGTGAAGAATCGGTAACAGAATTTTACAGTTTTTGAAAGATCCTAATATGGTGAAAAGTTACAGTTTCAGTGTTCATGTGCAATTGAATGCAGCCTGACACACGGCGGTCATGGGACATAGCCTGTTCGGACCAATTTTTCAATGGTCGTCTCGAGAGGCCGTGGGAATATGAAAAATCGCCGAATTGGTTGTCTCTTATAGATCGTCCCAATCGCCTAACTACCGACGACAGAGAAATCGTCCGAATGGCCTAATGTGGCAACGATTTCAGCCTGAACCCAAAAACTGACTTGGTATAGGGAGCGGGTACCGGAATTGTACGTAAACCATTAGGATCAAATAACAAACACAACTACAAAAGTCTTACATACTCTGTAAGAACTATGGGAAGTACGAACCACTTTCACGTAGCAGATACGTGAAAACACTTCCAATCTCTTCGTCGGCCATCACGTTCAAGCAGCTTTTTTACCTCGTCGGCAGCATTATCAACTTTTTTATATTGTTTAGTACATTTTTCTTTATTTTCTTGATATATTTAGTTCAAATTGTCTTGTTTGACCCGATACATTTGCATTTGCTAATTGTAGTTGTAGTTCGTGACTAATTGCCTGTTATCCTGGCGGCACCAAACCACTGCGGGGAGTCCTTCTACTTAAAATCTAAATCAGGCCTATCCAGCTCTAACATCTTTTCTCGGCACACCTCCTGCGCATATGTATCTCGCTCCTACTCCTGGTGCTCACCAGGTGCTGGTGGAAATTCAGCGCTACTACTTCCTTCCTACAACCCGGGGTTATACGGTGGGCAAATTGTAACTCCAACACAACATCAATGGGGTCCAACAAACACAAGTTTGCCTCTTCCTCCTACCTAAAGTTCGCACCACCTTTCCGGGTAAGCGGGAAACCTCCAAAATGGGTAGTCCAAATATTCTCATGTACCCAATTGATCAGAAACGATTCATCGTGCTAGATCTATTTCAGTTCACGTTTCAATTGAATATGCGCCAAAAATCATTTTTAAAATGGCCGTAACTATTGAGTCATGAGATAATCTCAGGCAGCTAGGTGGACATTTTGTTGTGTGTCACGATTCATGTATTATACTTGTAATAATTGTTCTTAGGGAACCGCTCCGAAAGTGAACAATTTCGACTTGGCGGGGCGAGCTGCAGTCAAGGACAAGATGGAAGCTTTTGCTGTCAAGATCGCATCAGCTTCTTCGACAGCCGATGAGATGACAGAGTACCTTCTGGACATGTCGCAGCATTCCACTCACAAGTCGCACAAGAAGAAGTAGTAATGTGTATATATGTAAATAATTTGTTAGTTATTATTGTTGTGATTGTTATTTTCTGTTGAGTTTTCAGTAGTATTGTTGTGTTACTTTGTACTATAAACTTTGTACTTTACTCCTAGCCAATAAACTTTATTCAAATTAATACGTTTATTGTTTACCTTTTCAAGTATTACTCGGAAACTCTACTTGATGTAGTTACTTAACTTGGACTGATGGTTAGGCGATTCGGACGGAGGGTTAGGCAATTCGGACGGAGGGTTAGGCGATTCGGACGGAGGGTTAGGCGATTCGGACGACTGCTTGCGCGAGGTTAGGCGATTCGGACGAAGGGTTAGGCGATTCGGACGATTGCGCAGAGAGAGACAACCAAGCAATTATCGTCCGAATAGCGGTAGACCCGGCGGTCATACAGGCTTGAAGAATGTTGACTTCATTTTTAGTTTGTCTGGCACCGTAGCAAAGTCTTGAAAGTGGTGAGCTCACCCTGGCGGCGTAGCAATCCTCACAAAAGTTCATGAGATCACCTCATGAGCTATTAGCACGAGCTTCTCATTAGATTCTATTGTTATGCTATGCTACAACATCAAGAGTTCACGAGTAGCTCATGAGGAATCTCATGAGAAACTCAAATGACCTTCCCTTGAGGTTGGACGGTTTGCTACGCCGCCTGATTGAGGACCTGATCACAGTCTGGCCACATAGTCGCCAACTTTCCGTGTTCAAGCAAATCTGCAAATTTCGTGCGCAAACTCGAGTTCTTCCAGTGGTAACAGATAAAATGCAGGAGAGGTAATGAAGTCCGACATTTAAGTATGTTAGGACTTTTCAGAAACCAAGCGATGAGAGACTGCGTTTATGAACAGAGAGGTTCTGCCCCAAGAAGACTGAAAATACGAATTTACCGTATATTTCAAATATGGAATGGTTTGTTACTGAAGTGCACTATTTCTTGTAAACTTCCACCGTGCACAAAATCGCGGTTCAATTTCTCCATAAAGAACCAGACGTTTCACAGAACACTGAAAACGGTACTTCGAAAAGTTTTGTTTCAAAATGAAGTTTACACTCTTCTCTAACACTCAACCTTTCCCAGTTCTGATTTCATAACTAGATTGTTTCAAGAAGGGAGGTAGAATTTCCGAGATTGTAGTTTATTCTTGATTACTAATTGAGTTTGATTCACACGTGGTTGTAGTTGAGTTAACCCAGTAACCTCAGTTTTCCATTAATACTCGACAAAAATACCTGGAATCGACGACTTTTTTCAAATTGTAACAGTATATAACTCGTTCATCACCACGATTGACGGAAATTGGCGGTTTTTCCCTTTCCCTCTACTTTTTTGCACGAAACAGTCGAAGTGAATTTGAATTTGGCTGTTGACAAAACAGTCAAAGGGAAAGTGCTGATGGTAAGATGAATTTTCGGGTTCAATCCGAAAGTATTATGAAATACCGTGAATAAACTCATGAATATAGGGCACATTGTCTAATATTTCCTCACGATTGAACTATTTTGTTCAGTTGTAGTAAACTGGGTGTAAACGCCTACATGGGCCCTCTCACAATATAAACGTTCACTTAATCGTGCAATTGATCATCTAAAGTTTAAACTTTCAAACTTCCTTCACAACCAGGGGTCTACTAGAGTGGAACATACTACACATTCTTAAATAACCGAGTAATTCCAGAACTATAATTACATCACTAAGCATCTTGAACACTGTTTTGTTCAGCAATTTCCTAAATACAGCCTTGCAAGCTGAAAACTCAAAAACATTCACTGTCTAGACCTGTGAAATGATCTCGAATTGATCCAATGTGCAGTAAACTGTTAGTCATTTGCACAGTCTTGTGAAACATGTTAAACACATCAGAACTCACAAGCGTGCAATGACAAAGTACACGATTCCTCATTAGAATGCCAATTTTACCTAACAATTCAGTTTTATTCCAGTATAATTATACACAGTTTTCCTAGAATTCCATTTGCTTTCTTTTGATCTCACTTTTCGCCTGTGATACTCTCCGAAACCTATTTTCTCTATCTCTTGACATATTCAACGCTTATTCATATATGTCATTATAATGGTTCCTAGTATAGTGCTTACAATTCCCAATAACCTTTCGAGCTGTATAGCCATTGTTCCCAGAGTTTTTCGGTGAACTTTACCGTGGAAGCTATGGAGCAATTCAAGAATTTCTTTCACATCAAAACTTTGTAGGTTGTGCACGATTTCAATCAAGGTTTCTTTGTTTCTTGTTATCAAAAAGAAAACCGTACCGGATCTTCTAGAAATTGACTATTTTTGACTGTGAACTATTTTTAGACTGTGCAGTCCAATCAGACCCATGCAAATAATGTACCTAAACACAAATAGTACCTGTCAATTTAAAGTAGTGCAAAGTATTCAGGCATAGCTAAACATTATAATATTGCATATAAGGTACATTGTGAATGGGAAAACCTATATCTCTTATGACAAAATAATCGATTTCAGATATGGCTCTAACTTCTCCTCTGTTCATCATAACCACAAGTTACGGTTCCCTGGCCATTATCGCCTATTTCGTGGTTGGATTCGTGCTTTTGAGTAACCGAAAAGTGTTTAACGGTTCCTTTTTCACACTCTACTTCACCTCTTCAGTGATTGTGAGTTACTCATATTAGACTTGACGTAAAAGTTCAACAAACTATGAAATTAACAAGAAGTCCTCTATACACTACTTTTCCAAGTGATTTCTCCAAACGGTTGTGAAACAGAAATTAAGTGTAGTTTTTCGAACTCAACATTACGTCTTGGTTCGTGGGTTTATGTCTCAAACTCACTAGTTTCGTAATTGAACAACCCAAACCCCTAAGTTCTTTTGCAGAACGTGATCTGTTACGTGAACTCGTTCATCACCCTGCGTCTGCCGCAAAATTCCTGCAAAGACTGTGTCCTTTTTCCGTTTTTCCACGAAAGTCGTATTTTCGGACTCGAAATATTCCACACAATCCACGTGCATTGTGCCTTCCTCCAGTACAGTATGATCATGCTGACCGCAATCAATAGATGTACCATGATATTCCTGCCACTCCAGTACGAGAAGGTACGTTTGTATATAGTTCGTTTCACCCATCGATAGCAGCCAGTTACAGTATATTTTAGTGGGCGGAGTCAATTGTGTTGGAAAGTTTCTAACAGCGACCAGCCTAATCAAAATTGTGCATCAGCGAGGTATTGAACTCATCTGGGATAGGTGGCGCGGCGCCCAGAAGCAGCCGGCCATCTGAACATGATGGCCGAAAATAAAAACAGTGATATCCAATCATCTATTCTGGTCGTATTCCAAACCCAATTTTATCGCACAAAACGTTGTTTTAATTACTCCCCGATTATGTGGTAACTTTTTGTATACAAAATATGTGCAAAAAAACTTAAAATAACCACTTTTTAGATTTGTATTTGTAATGAAAAGACTGGCATACTGCCAGATCAGTCGCCTGCAATGTAGGGTGCGCTCGGCCAGCATGGCTGACTGCTATCGATGGGTGAAACGAACTATAGCATACAGTCTTTCCGCGTATTTGTAGTTTGAATCAGTCGCTTCTCGGTAACAAATTCGTGAATAAAAACGCGTAGCACGATCAAACTACAACTAACTTCTTGTTACTTGATATAACGGAATGTCTATGATACAGTTGAACTGGAACTCTCGAATATTCCGTTGGGATGGAAAGACGTGAAATGAAGTAATACGATCAGCAGGTTTCTGAAGAAATTGGGATAATTGTCCCTACTTTAGTTATGGAGCCAAATCATCCGACCTTCTCTAGTAGTAGTGGTACTTTTTCCGTTTGTGTCTACAAGTCGTCTACTTTTCAACACTTCGTCCTACTTTTTTATACCAAGCATTGATGGTTTCTACATCATTACCACAGTGGTGAGATAGCGCTTTTGAAGAACGAGCTTTGAAACAGGTCGAGAGTAACTGTCGCGGAGGCGACTCGTTTCATTTTGTGATTGTGTCAGCAACGCGCGCTGGCGCAAAGTGAGTGCGCCTTCTCTTGACGCACGTCTAATTTGGCTGCGTATCAACGAGTTTTGGCTGCGTATCTTTTCTTTTTATGTCGATGTGATTGGCCTAAAATCTTTAGGTTGATACCTTTTCTGTCATGTGAGGATGTGAACGTGAAATGTGAGGGAAATAAAGGAAATGTGATTGTGAACCGTGAAAACAAGTGAAATTGCAGTAGCAGTACGCTTCCCGTGAGAAACTGAGATTAACTGGTAATCTTCTGTTATATTATTGATTGATTGCGAATCTTTTCTATTAAATGAGTGATGTAATTAGCATATTAATTATTGTAATGTCATAGACAATATAGTATATGAATTCTATGTAAATATGTGTTCTGTTCTATATGATTCACACAAAGGCAAGGGTGAAAATGTGCTGTGAAAGCAAGGTTGAAACTCGTACGTTCTATTTCTCTATGAGGAATAGGATATCGCCCAGTATCGTGTGTAAAATACCACTGAACCACCGTAGATGCACTGGACAGTCGGTTTCTTGCCTAGCAAGAGCTGACTTGTCTTCTTTTGGCTAACTTTAACTTTTGGCTAAATTTAGCATGCGAACACACGATGCCGGCGCGAAATGGTGCATCGGCGAATGGATAATGTGATATTTGAGTGAAATGCCTGTAATTTGTGTAAATCAATTAGTTCTGCGATGTGAACTTGAATTTTCTCGAGTTGGAAGAATTTTTGATGATTTGAGTAAACTGTGACCGAATGCAAGTAATCTGACCCATTGCTAAAGTGAGGCGCGAAAAATGGTCGTTTGAAAATAAATAGCAAATTTCGATTATGACGCCACATTATCGTTTTTGTTGTTTGTTTTGTGATCTTCTGTGATTTTGGATTCTTCTCATGTTCCGATCTGTTGCAAAGGAACTGGTATACATGATGGAATGTTCCAGAGCTTATTCGTTGCGGAAATCCGGAGAAATTGAACAGAATGGACTGGTTTTTTTCGTTGGATGCAAATGGACACTTGCAATGGATATCAGGACAGGTGATTATTTTGAATGTAATTCTTTTCGCTCAAGGGCGAGATAGTGAGTATGTTATTATCATCTTCTGTGTGGATATGTGCTGATTGTGGATTTGAGTGGATTTAATTTCGCAGCAGAGAGGGAGCGCAAGTTATTATGTTTTTCGTGGATATTTAGCAAAGAAGGGAATTTTATATGACAGGAGGGAGTCAGAGTGCGAGGCGTTGTTTTATTTTCTGGTCATTCTAGTAATTTATTTTTGTGTGTCGGACCGCAATATTCTAAATTTGTATGGCACCAAAATTAGTGAAGGACTGGCAAGTTCATGAGGAATGAACATGTTGACGCACCTAATGTGCTGGATTTAGGAGTGAAGTGATAGCAATGGGATACGGATTTCATCTTTGTTTCAGGTTTCATAGTTCCATATCGTTCGGATGATCGTAGCTCGTTGCTATTGAGCTAAGAAGATGCGTCGACGGCTATTGCTTCGTCTTTCAAGCACAAGAGAGGTGGCCACAAATGGTCGGGATTCTACTGGAGTCAAAGGTAAGAGGAAATTTATTACTAGTGGCAGCTGGTGCGAAGCACTATTGCAGTTGACTTCATTTCCTTTTATCCTTTTTCTATTAGTATCGGTGAGTGAGTGAATAAAAGGAGTGCAAATGAGTGAACTTTGCAAATGCGCAACTAAGTGAGGCGATAATGCATTTTTCAGGGATTGTATTTCTCAATTGTGGCTATTTGTACGAGTTGTTCGGTGAAGTATGATAGTTAGTTTTCTCTTGGACTGTGATGTGAGTTTTTTTCTTGGACAGTGATGTGAATGTGAGCGCGATGTATAATTTCTAAGTTAAGTGTTCGGTATAGAGCAATTAAGTTGAGAAAGTACTATTTGTGTGATTTTTGTGAGAACCAAGTGCAAGTGTGCAATGAGTGATTACAATTGTGTAATCTTTGTGAGTACGTGTGAATGTATGTTGGATGGAATAAGAACGTATGAGAGATAGTGTACTTGAATTGATTATATTTCGGTTGAATCTGTGACGGTTAATTATCTTATTGCGCATATTTGATAGTTGATCGTTCATTAGGTTATTTACGTTTGAAATAAGTTGATGGAGTTCCGTTTCTAAGTGTGGATGTGGACTGTGACTGTGAGAGTGATATGCTTGCGTTACTATAGTTTGTGGAAGTGTAATAGTACTCAGTGAGAGTTCGGGATGGACTAACTGATTGTATTATTGTGGTAACTTGACATTTCGTTGGACATGTGAGCGAGTGTCATGTATCCTTGCCTGACTGAGAATTTATTTTTGCATGCTAATTTTATTTTCTAAGTCATCCACTTGCTTATGTATGGAGTATGGAGTGTTAGTATATTTTCGCAATGGATGTGTGGCGAATATAAGGTTGTGATAGGGTAGTAATGGAGTGGTTAGTGAACAGAAACTTTCACTGACTACTAATTGTAAGCCCGGAACGAGGCGATCTGGTAACATCTGAGATTAATCGTTCATTTAATTTGTCGTACTGTTGTGGTATCTGGTACATGTAGCCTACCAGATATGTTTTCTTTTGCTGTGCTTGTGTGACGTGTTCTACGTCGTATCTTGTACTTTACGCATGGAGGTTTGGAAACTTCATTGCGATGCTACAACCTGACGTTATCTAAGGCCTTGATACGTTTTCCTATAGACCAATTGGCGACTGATTGGAGTTTCTTCGGGAGTGAAATATTTTTTCACAGGTCGTGCCCTATTATTGATTTTGTATGTGTTCATTGTGAGAGGAAGCTAGCTATTCTTTTACTCTGTGTGCAAGTGAGTGAGTGATACTACTAATCAACAGCGACTAATTTTTACTAAAAATGTGGTCAAGCATTGTTAATAGAGTGAGGTTCCTCTAGATGTTTGATCATGTAGCGTTGTTAAAAGGATGAGGGTCTCCTAGACGCGAAATTATTATAGCACTTTAAGGGAGTGAGGTTCCTCCTTGTGCCCATGGAATGTTGTAGCACTGGAACAGAGTGAGGGTTGTCCTCTGTGTGCCCATGGTTTATCGTAGCACTTTAAGGGAGTGACGGTTCCTCCTTGTGCCCATGGCATTTTGTAGCACTGGAACAGAGTGAGGGTTGTCCTCTGTGTGCCCATGGTTTATCGTAGCACTTTAAGGGAGTGACGGTTCCTCCTTGTGCCCATGGAATGTTGTAGCACTGGAACAGAGTGAGGGTTGTCCTCTGTGTGCCCATGGTTTATCGTAGCACTTTAAGGGAGTGACGGTTCCTCCTTGTGCCCATGGAATGTTGTAGCACTGGAACAGAGTGAGGGTTGTCCTCTGTGTGCCCATGGTTTATCGTAGCACTTTAAGGGAGTGACGGTTCCTCCTTGTGCCCATGGCATTTTGTAGCACTGGAACAGAGTGAGGGTTGTCCTCTGTGTGCCCATGGTTTATCGTAGCACTTTAAGGGAGTGACGGTTCCTCCTTGTGCCCATGGAATGTTGTAGCACTGGAACAGAGTGAGGGTTGTCCTCTGTGTGCCCATGGTTTATCGTAGCACTTTAAGGGAGTGACGGTTCCTCCTTGTGCCCATGGAATGTTGTAGCACTGGAACAGAGTGAGGGTTGTCCTCTGTGTGCCCATGGTTTATCGTAGCACTTTAAGGAGTGACGGTTCCTCCTTGTGCCCATGGCATTTTGTAGCACTGGAACAGAGTGAGGGTTGTCCTCTGTGTGCCCATGGTTTATCGTAGCACTTTAAGGGAGTGACGGTTCCTCCTTGTGCCCATGGAATGTTGTAGCACTGGAACAGAGTGAGGGTTGTCCTCTGTGTGCCCATGGTTTATCGTAGCACTTTAAGGGAGTGACGGTTCCTCCTTGTGCCCATGGAATGTTGTAGCACTGGAACAGAGTGAGGGTTGTCCTCTGTGTGCCCATGGTTTATCGTAGCACTTTAAGGGAGTGACGGTTCCTCCTTGTGCCCATGGAATGTTGTAGCACTGGAACAGAGTGAGGGTTGTCCTCTGTGTGCCCATGGTTTATCGTAGCACTTTAAGGAGTGACGGTTCCTCCTTGTGCCCATGGCATTTTGTAGCACTGGAACAGAGTGAGGGTTGTCCTCTGTGTGCCCATGGTTTATCGTAGCACTTTAAGGGAGTGACGGTTCCTCCTTGTGCCCATGGAATGTTGTAGCACTGGAACAGAGTGAGGGTTGTCCTCTGTGTGCCCATGGTTTATCGTAGCACTTTAAGGGAGTGACGGTTCCTCCTTGTGCCCATGGCATTTTGTAGCACTGGAACAGAGTGAGGGTTGTCCTCTGTGTGCCCATGGTTTATCGTAGCACTTTAAGGGAGTGACGGTTCCTCCTTGTGCCCATGGAATGTTGTAGCACTGGAACAGAGTGAGGGTTGTCCTCTGTGTGCCCATGGTTTATCGTAGCACTTTAAGGGAGTGACGGTTCCTCCTTGTGCCCATGGAATGTTGTAGCACTGGAACAGAGTGAGGGTTGTCCTCTGTGTGCCCATGGTTTATCGTAGCACTTTAAGGGAGTGACGGTTCCTCCTTGTGCCCATGGAATGTTGTAGCACTGGAACAGAGTGAGGGTTGTCCTCTGTGTGCCCATGGTTTATCGTAGCACTTTAAGGGAGTGACGGTTCCTCCTTGTGCCCATGGAATGTTGTAGCACTGGAACAGAGTGAGGGTTGTCCTCTGTGTGCCCATGGTTTATCGTAGCACTTTAAGGGAGTGACGGTTCCTCCTTGTGCCCATGGAATGTTGTAGCACTGGAACAGAGTGAGGGTTGTCCTCTGTGTGCCCATGGTTTATCGTAGCACTTTAAGGGAGTGACGGTTCCTCCTTGTGCCCATGGAATGTTGTAGCACTGGAACAGAGTGAGGGTTGTCCTCTGTGTGCCCATGGTTTATCGTAGCACTTTAAGGGAGTGACGGTTCCTCCTTGTGCCCATGGAATGTTGTAGCACTGGAACAGAGTGAGGGTTGTCCTCTGTGTGCCCATGGTTTATCGTAGCACTTTAAGGGAGTGACGGTTCCTCCTTGTGCCCATGGCATGTTGTAGCACTGGAACAGAGTGAGGGTTGTCCTCTGTGTGCCCATGGTTTATCGTAGCACTTTAAGGGAGTGACGGTTCCTCCTTGTGCCCATGGCATTTTGTAGCACTGGAACAGAGTGAGGGTTGTCCTCTGTGTGACCATGGTTTATCGTAGCACTTTAAGGGAGTGACGGTTCCTCCTTGTGCCCATGTGGAATGTTGTAGCACTGGAACAGAGTGAGGGTTGTCCTCTGTGTGCCCATGGTTTATCGTAGCACTTTAAGGGAGTGACGGTTCCTCCTTGTGCCCATGGAATGTTGTAGCACTGGAACAGAGTGAGGGTTGTCCTCTGTGTGCCCATGGTTTATCGTAGCACTTTAAGGGAGTGACGGTTCCTCCTTGTGCCCATGGAATGTTGTAGCACTGGAACAGAGTGAGGGTTGTCCTCTGTGTGCCCATGGTTTATCGTAGCACTTTAAGGGAGTGACGGTTCCTCCTTGTGCCCATGGCATTTTGTAGCACTGGAACAGAGTGAGGGTTGTCCTCTGTGTGCCCATGGTTTATCGTAGCACTTTAAGGGAGTGACGGTTCCTCCTTGTGCCCATGGAATGTTGTAGCACTGGAACAGAGTGAGGGTTGTCCTCTGTGTGCCCATGGTTTATCGTAGCACTTTAAGGGAGTGACGGTTCCTCCTTGTGCCCATGGCATTTTGTAGCACTGGAACAGAGTGAGGGTTGTCCTCTGTGTGCCCATGGTTTATCGTAGCACTTTAAGGGAGTGACGGTTCCTCCTTGTGCCCATGGAATGTTGTAGCACTGGAACAGAGTGAGGGTTGTCCTCTGTGTGCCCATGGTTTATCGTAGCACTTTAAGGGAGTGACGGTTCCTCCTTGTGCCCATGGAATGTTGTAGCACTGGAACAGAGTGAGGGTTGTCCTCTGTGTGCCCATGGTTTATCGTAGCACTTTAAGGGAGTGACGGTTCCTCCTTGTGCCCATGGAATGTTGTAGCACTGGAACAGAGTGAGGGTTGTCCTCTGTGTGCCCATGGTTTATCGTAGCACTTTAAGGGAGTGACGGTTCCTCCTTGTGCCCATGGCATTTTGTAGCACTGGAACAGAGTGAGGGTTGTCCTCTGTGTGCCCATGGTTTATCGTAGCACTTTAAGGGAGTGACGGTTCCTCCTTGTGCCCATGGAATGTTGTAGCACTGGAACAGAGTGAGGGTTGTCCTCTGTGTGCCCATGGTTTATCGTAGCACTTTAAGGGAGTGACGGTTCCTCCTTGTGCCCATGGAATGTTGTAGCACTGGAACAGAGTGAGGGTTGTCCTCTGTGTGCCCATGGTTTATCGTAGCACTTTAAGGGAGTGACGGTTCCTCCTTGTGCCCATGGCATTTTGTAGCACTGGAACAGAGTGAGGGTTGTCCTCTGTGTGCCCATGGTTTATCGTAGCACTTTAAGGGAGTGACGGTTCCTCCTTGTGCCCATGGAATGTTGTAGCACTGGAACAGAGTGAGGGTTGTCCTCTGTGTGCCCATGGTTTATCGTAGCACTTTAAGGGAGTGACGGTTCCTCCTTGTGCCCATGGCATTTTGTAGCACTGGAACAGAGTGAGGGTTGTCCTCTGTGTGCCCATGGTTTATCGTAGCACTTTAAGGGAGTGACGGTTCCTCCTTGTGCCCATGGAATGTTGTAGCACTGGAACAGAGTGAGGGTTGTCCTCTGTGTGCCCATGGTTTATCGTAGCACTTTAAGGGAGTGACGGTTCCTCCTTGTGCCCATGGAATGTTGTAGCACTGGAACAGAGTGAGGGTTGTCCTCTGTGTGCCCATGGTTTATCGTAGCACTTTAAGGGAGTGACGGTTCCTCCTTGTGCCCATGGAATGTTGTAGCACTGGAACAGAGTGAGGGTTGTCCTCTGTGTGCCCATGGTTTATCGTAGCACTTTAAGGGAGTGACGGTTCCTCCTTGTGCCCATGGCATTTTGTAGCACTGGAACAGAGTGAGGGTTGTCCTCTGTGTGCCCATGGTTTATCGTAGCACTTTAAGGGAGTGACGGTTCCTCCTTGTGCCCATGGCATTTTGTAGCACTGGAACAGAGTGAGGGTTGTCCTCTGTGTGCCCATGGTTTATCGTAGCACTTTAAGGGAGTGACGGTTCCTCCTTGTGCCCATGGAATGTTGTAGCACTGGAACAGAGTGAGGGTTGTCCTCTGTGTGCCCATGGTTTATCGTAGCACTTTAAGGGAGTGACGGTTCCTCCTTGTGCCCATGGAATGTTGTAGCACTGGAACAGAGTGAGGGTTGTCCTCTGTGTGCCCATGGTTTATCGTAGCACTTTAAGGGAGTGACGGTTCCTCCTTGTGCCCATGGAATGTTGTAGCACTGGAACAGAGTGAGGGTTGTCCTCTGTGTGCCCATGGTTTATCGTAGCACTTTAAGGGAGTGACGGTTCCTCCTTGTGCCCATGGAATGTTGTAGCACTGGAACAGAGTGAGGGTTGTCCTCTGTGTGCCCATGGTTTATCGTAGCACTTTAAGGGAGTGACGGTTCCTCCTTGTGCCCATGGAATGTTGTAGCACTGGAACAGAGTGAGGGTTGTCCTCTGTGTGCCCATGGTTTATCGT